>JANIJG010010081.1:93496-141162 GCA_024611175.1 Megaceryle torquata | reverse complement strand
GCAGAAAAAAACCCTCCTTACCTCCGCTCCGCCTTCCCAAATCACCCGCAAAAAAAAACCCTCCACACCCCCCCCCCCCCCCCCCCCCCAATATATTCTAAGGAAGATAATTTTCAAACTACTGGGAAATGGCCACATATATCCTTTTTGAGTTGTTTGTTTGAAATTGTTTCTAGCATCAAGGAAAAGAGGGGATACTGACAAGAATTGTAAGGGCTGCAACTGGAATGGAGGAATGAATACTTTTATTTGCAAACTGTCTTAAATCTGAAAATTTCAGGTAAAGTCATAGGCTTCAGAATTAAGTGTGGAAACATTTCATTTTCTTAGGATACATAATTCCATATAGAAAACAATGCTTTGGTGAGAACAGCTGAAGGCACCTGCTTCACACTAGCAGCACAAGCAGTGAGTGGGATTATAGATTTATAAAACAATGTCCTAAGAAAAAAAGTAATTTGTAATTTCTTTTAATCCTCTCATGAGTGTTAAACTAAAGGTTTTGGTTTTTTTGAGACAATCCTACTACTGACAGTAGTAGGTGTAGAATAGACACCTAGTAGTAGACAGCTGTAGAATAGGTTGGTGTGAAACTTGCATGTTACAAAATGCAAACAATTTTAGATAGGTTTTTCTCTATAGTTGTGGTTTAAACAAACTTTACTTTAAAAATGAAAAAATATAAAGAACTCAGAACATCTCAAAGTGTACCATATTTCTTAAATCCAAGTTACATATATCTCAGGGGATGGAAATCTCATCTTTTACAATACTGATGATGAATTGCTTTAGATAGGATCATAAATCTGAAAGAAGGAAAATAATATATTTTGGTGATATAAATAATGCAGTATCAAAATACACAGCACTTTCTTTTTAGACCATGTCTTTTTTGATAAGTATTATTGACTTTAGTTTTGAAATTAAAGCAAGCAAACATTTCAGTAGTTTGAACATTAATTCGTAGTGGGCCCATGAACTGTATTGCGTATGTAGTCAATAGGTTGAGGGAAAAATGTTGTTTCGGTTGATTATATAGAATGTAAAACATTTTTATCAAAACTACATTAGTTTACTGCTGTTTCCCTGCAGTACAAATATGAGGAGCTCACCTCTTACAGGTTTTTGTTTAGCTTCTGGTGTCATCCTGCTGTTTGTTGGGGAAGTTCTTAAAGCATAACAGTTGTATTTACTGCAGAGAAGCAAATCATCTGAGAAAGTGATCATCTTATTGTTAAGGCAGGTGATAAGGTCTTCACAAGGCTGGATTGCAGTGTTCTCGCAAGGCTGTACAGATATTTTCTGATTCCAGAATGTTTGTCATTTGACACCTCAAATGGCAAACGAGCATTAATGTTTGTAAGATGTTCTGAGATGCTCATTGCTACCTATGACATTGTCATCATAAGCATACTAATTACTGAAAAAAAAAATCGTTAAAAATAGCATGACACAGTTAAACATAACATAAGAACATTCCTCAAATCTATTTTTTTTTAGTCAAAACAAAATCAGAGAGAGATGCAGATCATGAACTACCTTATTATTCATTCCCAGAGTCTAACATTAATAGTACTCTATGTTTTGTAATTTGTTCAAACTTTGTTTTTAGAAAAGAGAAAATATATGTGGGGGTGTTATGTTTGTTCTGCTGCTTGCTGCAGAAATGGAGTACTCTGCTTTGTAGTGGTATGGTTAGGTCATTTCTTATTCTTAGATCCATATGGTACTCTTTAAAAATTAAAAATATTCCTGAAGAATAACTTTTAAAGTAAACTTTCACAGATGGATTTTGGTAAGATGTCAACAAACATGACCTTTCTATCTCTAGTGCAAATGGCAATAAAAACCTAGCCTATCTAATCTGCCTGCAAATAGCTGTAGCTTCACTGATCTAGCCTAATCAAAGGAACAAGCCCACAGGGGTTTAAAGGATTTCTTGCTGTTGCTGCAGCCATTAATTTAATTGCTAGAGTACAGTGAACTCTCAGAGTACAGTAAATGTTTGGATCTGCAGGGAGATAAACAACTGAACCCTTGGAAAAAAAATCTAGAGCAAATAGGGTTTCTCTGCAATTAGTGTTGTCTTAAAGTATGTTTTAAAAGCAGGCCTCAGTGGAGTTGACATGAGTTATCATCTGCACTTGTATGTGACGTACCACTAGTTATTCCAACACGTCCTGCAGTAACTACATCAAATGATGTGAAAGTAACTACTGAAACTCTGAGAGAGAACTTCTCCCACTAGTGCACTTTGGGGTGGTAATGCCATCATCTGCCTTGCTGCTGTCATCGTCCTCCCCTTAAAATTATAGTTTGAATGTTGAGATGCTCTTCCCTCTAGGATGTATTTTCAAGAAGTTACTGCACATTAATTGTATTTAACATTAATTACTAGACAGGGCAGTGCTTTTATTATTAGTGGAATGGAGGAAATTAATTAAGTGGAGGAAAAAAGACTTCTTGTTGAACAGAAAGTACTCTTAACTGTGCAGGTATGAAGGGATTCCTGCTTGAGGAAGGTTTCTGATTTTTTTTTTTTTTTTTGGTAGTACTTATCAAATTAATAGTTGCTTCCTTTCAGTCTCAAAGATACTTTTGATGTTGTTTTAATTTGGTATTGTTATTAGTAGAAGCATGGCTTTAGCGGTGGTTAAGATGCCTTTTTGTTTTAATCAAGAACAGAAAGTTAATGTTTACAAGAAAAATTTTTCTTCTGTAAAAGTTTGTGAGCAATTTACTGGTCAGCAAAGTTGGGTGCTTTCCCTTTTGGCAATGCACATTCCCACTTATGGAATGATGAATCAATTTCATTTAATAAGAAGAATTGGCTTGAGGCAAAGCCAAGCTCAGAATAAAGAAGATTCTTATTGGGTTAGAATTTAAACTGCCCTCTACTTGCTCTCAATCTCTGTTCTAGCACATCTCCTTGTTTCGTTGTCCTCCTGCTGACAGATGTAGGACTGGGCATAGCTACTGTCAAGCCTTTAGAGTTCATGTGACAGAGCATAGTATGTGGATAAAAATGTTCATGTTTTGTGGAACAGTTCACTACCAAAGGGAGAAGATTTAAAACCAATTTGTAGGTGGAAAGGAGGGATGCCCAGTACAGTTTTAGATAACTGATATGTTTGTGTGAGATTTTTCAGATGGTTAGATGAGCAAGGATTTATTTTTAGTGTATGAAACATGATTGTGAATTTTAATTTCTTAGAGTTAACGCATATTGGAGATTTAACTTAATTGTAGCTTGTAGTGCTGCAAAATATTTAGGAGAAACGAGACTTCATGTTATGTTTTTAGTGCGATGTGAGAGTACAAATGTATTAAGGCATGCATCTGTCTACTTTATTTTTAATGGAAAACTGAAGACATGTTTTCCGTTCTTCATCTACAACCCCCACTGGCTCTTCCTCACAATGAAGGACACCCAGTCTAGTGCTTTCTCCTAGCTTCACAATGTCATACAGTTCATTCCTTGCTGTCTCATGTACCTTAGGCAGTTTTAAGAAATACATTTCTCACTGGGCTTTGGCTATAATCCAGTAGAAGCACTAATGAGAAGGTTTAAAAAAAACCATAAAAATTGTTAAGTTCATTTATAGATCAAATGTGACTGCTGAAATGCAGGACAATTCTAGGGAAAACTGAATTTGCCTGAATGTGTGATCCAGATTAAAATCTTGTACAAATGTACTCTTGAAACGACCCCTAGGCTTGCCAGCAGAATCTCCACGCAGAGCTCTGTGGAGCCTTCCACTGAATCATGCATGTTTTTCTTTAATGCAAATGACTTTAGTTTAGTTATTCAACGCGCAGCATTGATTGCATCAGTGTGTCCCAAAATGGGATTTGGAAGCTTTCTTTGCAGCACGGTGCAGTCCTCAGGGGAACATATTTTGTGCGTCAGATGTGTCACGCTTTTTCTATAAAACCATATAAGAGCTAAGGAGAGCTTTAAGAAGTGCTCAGGAACTACAGATGAAGCTGATTATCCAACAACAGCTTCAAAATTACTTTGGTGCATATTAATTTTTAATGAAGACCTTTCATAGTTGTCTGACCACAGGCAATATTTTCTAAGAAGAAGCACTGAGTATCATTTAACGTCTATCAGTGATTTCTTAATTCACAGTGTATACTTACTTTTGGTTTGTATTGTGCTGCTTCAAAAGGGAATTAGTTCCTATATGCTGACATTGTAACCTAGGACTGTGGTATCAATATACTTAAAATCAGTCAGGTGTACAAGTAAGAAAATTCCAACAGTGCCCTCAAATTTAAAAAAAAAGCTCACTCAGGCATACAGTAATTAAACTGTTCATGACTGCATGTAATTGCATCATTATGTACACAGTCCTTTTTCTGTAATTTGGATCATTGGAGGGCATAGTGTCAAAATCCCTGTTTAATTCCATTTTTACATTTCCTTGAAGAATTGCTTTGAGTTTATTTTCAAACCACAAAACTTGGAAAACCCTTTGATATTTGTGTGAAGTATGTAAGTTACTACTACTTTTCTAAATTGGTTTGATAATGCAATTGTTAATTGCTGTACCTTCTGATCTATCTCTTTGATTCTAACAAACATGCAGGGCTTAGAGTAAGCTAGTTCTCTTAGATTTTCTCAGTACTTTTAGGAGCCTAAATGTGGGATGGAGTTATTTCATTTTTTTACAGTAAAACTTACTTTCACTCTTAATTCATAATCACTATACAGAAATTGTATGTATTGGTATGAGTTTTTGCTTTAAAATCCAATATAGGCAGTGCCATTTGACTCAAATTTATTTATGTCTGTGCAACATGCTAATGTGGCTTTTATTCTCCATGCTGTGCTCTCATTTGTTTAGTTTAAAAAATATGTACCTTGAGAGAGATACTTGTGGGATTTTCCTCCTCAAGTAAGATTTTTTTTCACTTTGCACACATGTTTAAAAAGTAATCGTATTCCTAGAATGATAATTAATCACAAACCTTCAGAATTATTACTATAGTATCATTAAATTGTAAGGTATTTAAAGACACTCTTATGCTTGAATTCATTACATAAGTAACTGCACAGTTTTGGGTTTTTAATAGGAGATTTCATCTTTGCTCATAAGTCTCACCATTGAATTCAGTAGGTTTTGAATCAAGATGTAAAATAGGATTAAAAAATGCAGTGAATCTTACTGGATGTGAGGTCAAGTCTCAGTTCTTCCCGTGACCTTGAGAAGATTTTTGCCTCTTCCTGCCTCATTTTCTCTGTTTTAGCAATAGTGAAGCTATAATCACAGTCTTCCAAGAACTCAGATTTCACTTACATTTTGAAATGATGCAGTGGACGAAGTGCCAGTTTCTCCATGGATGATAGAGTGAGCCTAAAGCAGCAGGATTGCTAATTAGGCAGGATAAAAGCCTCTGTGTCTCAGTTTCTCCTTATACCAGGACAGAATAATTGTTTCACTTTCCTCCCATGTTTTTTAAAAATGTACTCATTAAATTGTAACCTTTTTTGAGACAGACTCTCCCTTATTATGCATGACCATAATAAGGAGCTATTCTTAGTATAAATTAATATATAAATTAAGAAGTAGTTTGGGTCTAGAAGATTAATAAAACCTCTTAATTTCTTTAATGGACACATGCTTACTCTGGAAGCCAGTGAGGTGGTTTAAAATGCATATACAAAGTTTTTATATTTCCAAGTGCTTAAAATAGTGGTTGCAGTTCTCATCAAGAAGAAAACTTATCTAAAAACTTAGAATACCAGGTAGCTTTGATTTCTTCAAGAATATTGGTAGCTAGCCATAGCTCTGACTATAATTGATCTCTTGGGATGTATATTTTGTTGTTTGTTTAGTGGACAGGGTGAAAGTGATGCCAAATTATTAACTAGGACACCAAGCCAACAGACCAGTAGCATTTAAAAAAAAACCTTGATCCTTTTCACAGGATCAGCTAATAGTATATATTCATTGTATATTAGCTCCCAGGGACACAGCCTAGAAATCAGGAGTGCTATTACACTAATCACAACATGAACACCGAGCAAAAGATGTTGGTGCCCAAAAAAGATGAGAGTGCAAATTATATGCAAATTGCATATAGTTCCTTTAATAGTGGTGTATATGAACGGTAAATGCTTACTGTCCCCTGACCTTTCTATGTATGGAGCTTTGCACGCATAAGAAAGCAATGGAAAGAAAATTACCAGATTTGAAAGGTAGAAACAAACCAGTGCTTATGGAAAGACAATTTATAATGTAAGTGCCAGGAAGATGTCTTCATTTACTAGAACGTAACATCAAAGTGGGCAAGAGATACTGCAGGAAAAACAAGGCTTTCCAAATTCCTTGTAAACATACCGTAAAATGCCCAAGTAACTTGTTAGATGAGAGAGGACTGAGGTTTCAAATGCCAAGAAGTCACTGAAATGCCTGATGGCTAAAAGAGAAGGAAAATGAGATAGCATAGGCTTTTAAAACCTGGTAAGTTTTTTACTGCCAGGCTTAGAATAATCAAAGACTTTATTTCATAGTGCAAATACTAGTCATACAAGAAGTCAGGAAAGCTTATAAGGACTTTATAGGGAATATTTAGCACAAAATGAGGAATAGATGAGCCAAGTATCCCAGGATGAGAATAATTAGAAGAAAGCCAGCAGTCTAAAGACAAACAGAAACTGGCATGCATCCAGCTGCTATAAAGTCAGGTTATTCTAGGGCAACAAATATACCACTGTATACTGAAATTACAGTGAGCTTATCATAAGCAGCAGCTTGTATCCAGGCAGCATGTGGTATTCTGTTCTGAACAAACAAAAACCGTATCTCACTACAGAAGAATCAAAGATAAATTCATATATGAAGGTGCCACTCATCAGGAATTATGTATTTCAACAGAAAAATTCTTCAGGATGCTGATATTGTATGTCTTGAGAGGTGGGGAGAGAGAATTTGGGGTTTAGGCAAACACCATAATCTTATACAGCTACTTCAAGAATGCTCTTTGTAAATATGTTTAAATGCTCCATAACAGAAGATTGTGTTTTCAACAGTATTACCTACCATAGAACATTTGGTGTGGTGTTGGGGGAAGCTGGCAGCAATGTTACACTTTTTCAAATTGTACTTAATGAAAAAATGTACTTTTAGTGCTTTCATACAGAAGCTCATTATTCACTTGAAGAACAGATTCAACAATATGAAAGCACCTCTGTTCCCTCTCTGCTGTTGCCAGAGACAGCTTCTGACACGGTACATCCAAATATATTTGACCTCAAAGCAAGGTTTACATTACTATTCATATTGTTAAGAACATTCTTGTATGGTTGTGGGGAAGACACAAAGAGTTACAAGCATGTGGTTTCAGATGTGTGTTAAAGATAATACAGGCTAACATACTGATCTCATAATATTTCATGGTTTTTTTCTAGCTTGTTACTGTTTCAATTCTTAAAATATAAACATTAATTTAGAATACAGAAGGGTGGCTGAAAATATCAAGATGAAAAGGAGTTGCCTAGCATTGCTGGTCTAAAAAGAGTGAGACATTGCATTATGGAGAGAAGAAGGTTGAAGAGAACATGCTTTACAAATTTCATAAGAGGAATGGCAGGTTTGGGGCGGGGGGGGGAGGAAGAGTTAAAAGCACGTTTTCCTCTGCTCACGTCTTGGTGTACATTCATATCCATAGTTTCTCCTCCAGACTTTAACCTCAATGCTCTTGTGTGGCATTTCTGGAATTTGTCCTTAGATAGCATGCCAGATTATTAATAAATTCACAATATACATTTTTTCCCCATTTCCTCTAACTTTCCCTTTACCCTTTTATTTCTGTTCTTCCAAGTAATACCAGAGACAACACTTTTTACAAAAAGTCCAGAATAAAATTGTTCCAATGGTATATTTTCTCTCTTCTTTTTTTTTTTTTTCTTGAAAAAGCAGTTGCTTTCTGCAAAGCATACCATGAGCAACAAGCTTGCTGTTAGATATCAACATTCCTGTGCTTCATTAGTATTGCAGCCATCAACAACACATGCTGGAAAAGCACATACCACATCACCAAAATGTCTTTCCTCAGAGCCAGCTGCAGTCCACTTTTGCATGTCTGAGCTTGTTTTTAACTTTTTTCCTTTCCTGTCATTATTTCTACTTTGCATGATATCCTTACAGGCAATACTTTAAAATCTAACAAACAAATGCACTGTTCTCAGAAATCACTCCTATATTTAAGAGTGTTTTATTTAAATATGACAATCCTATCATTATTTTCCTAAAATGACAACTCCTTAGAGTCCTTCCTTCTCCCATGTCAACTTTGAAAGCCTTAATTATAATCTCAGCAGCAATAATCTTGTTCCAATACAGTCAGTGCAAGTGTATCTATCATCCTGTAAATCACTTCAATAACAGTGACTTTTTTTTCTTTAGAGTAAGTGAAGCTATTATTATTACTAGAAAAATAGTGCAGATCTCATTTGCTTGGATGCAGCTTGTCATACTGTGTGAAGTCCAACCATAACTAAGGAAGTCTGCAAGGGAGAGGAGTGTTATCCTTCCAAGATAACTCAATCTTTTCCATATTTCTATAAATAAACTAAAACTAGAATATAACTTGACAGTACAAAACCAGTCAGGGGTTAGGAAATACCAGAATTAAGATAATTTGTACAGGGCTTTTTGGTTCCTGTGTATATTGTGCCATCTCTAATTATATGATCACACTCTTTAATTAGGATCTCTGCATCTTTCAGTATGCAGAAAGAGTAGTCCTGGCTTCAGGAGCAGCTGTTGAGATTTTGCCTCTCTGCATGATTTAGTATATAGCCCTCGTTCTTATACATTGTATTAGGACTGTCTGCAATCCTTCTGTCCCATTCACGTTAGACAGGCTTTGTCCTTTTGTCTCATGGCCAGTTGGTTGCCTGACCTGATTTTTCCTCACTTGATCCTTTTCAAAGTCTTCACACTTAACTCCTCTGGTTCCCTTTTCCATCACTAATGCTCATGATCACTCTCTCAGCTCTTAACAGGTTGAAGAACCTTAAATATTATTTTTTTTTTTTGTACTGAAGTCCATATCTAAATATACACTTTAAATCCATTTGTTTAATTCTGTCCCCTGTTTGGGGGACTCTTTAGTGGCAGTAGAAGTAGTATTTAGGAGTTCCTCCACCCATGAGAACATGTGGCAAGGGTAGCATATCTCATGAGAGGTCTGTGAGAAAGAGAAACCTGTGGGTGGTTTGTAAGAGCAGAGTGGACTGTATTGTATTAGCAGTGAGAGCTGTGGAAGTGTCCAACTTCTACACATGAAGGCTGCCTGGTGATGTTAGTTATTTGACCGAGAATGTTGAAATGCCTCTTCTTCAGCTGGCTTTATTACACATCCAAATGTAGAGGAGATACCATGTAGAGATACCCAGTGAGCCCCACCTTCCCCCTACTTACACCTAAAGTGCAGGAGTGTAATCAAGGAAAAGGTCACCAAACTTTTAGAATAGGTAAAATAAACTTATTCACTAAAAAGCCTGTTGACCAAAATAGCTGAAAAGGTTGGTTAAATGCCAGATGCTTGGAAACAATGGTGCTAGGCATTAAATGAGCATTTAGCTCGATAATGATCCTCATGCAAAAGAGCAGCACATTTTTAACAGCTCTTCATCGAAGAACAAATGTTCAAATGCTTTTGAAGTTTGTGTTTTTTTGGTGTGGGTGTTTTTTTTTGTTTGTTTGGTTGGTTTTTTTTGTTTGTTTGTTGGTTTTTGGTTTGGTTTGGTTTGGTTTTTTAATGGGCTTGGAGGGAAGGGACAATTCCTTTGGGGTTGAGACTGGAAAGGTCTGGATCCATTAATTTTTTTTTCCTTTTTTTTTTTTTTACTTTACTGTGTAAAGAATTCTTGCACATCCAGTGAGATATTAGAGCTGGAAAGTAAAATATTTTCTTACAGCATAGAACCTAGAAATGGTAATTTAAGGAACATGACTGAGTCTTGAGCATTTTTGTGTAGGCTTAGTATTATAAGCATGAATTTGTTAAAAACTGATAGATTTTTTTTGTAAGCACAGTTCTGCTGAATATGTTCAGTAACATTTTGCAGAACAGAGTACATGCAACAATGAAACTTGGCTTAAACCTGTCACAGAAAGCACTTTCTAGTTTGTCTGTGCATATTGGACAGTAAATCAATCTTCAGCAAAGATCTGCTTAGTATTTTTTTTTTTTTTCCTTTGTAAGTTCCTGCAGTCACTGTGATATTTAACAGCCAGTATGGGGGGAACAGACAGTCAAAGTAACCTGGTTGGTATTTTGCTAACTTTCTTTGCAGCCCTTTGTGAGCTTCACTGCAAGCTTAGGTGTTCATATATGTGTGGAGAAGAGCGTGAGTGCGCGTGTCTGCACGTGGTAGATTTTCAGAAGACTGTGCAGCAAACTGGCAGTATTATTCTGATAGCGAAAAAGTTTCTGGAAATATACCAGGATGGTGCTTGGTTTCTAGTTTACACGTGTGACCTTGGATTATTTCACTAAATTTTGAATGCTTAGTTTTTTCCATTTGTAAAAGGGGGATAATTCTAGTACACTTCCCCATATTAACTTGCTTATAAAAACAGTGGTTTTCCCTTATGTAAGGTTTGTTCGGTGTGTTTACAATGGTTTAAGCCTCTTACTACTTTGCATATTAGTTATTCAATGCGTCACAAAATATGGAAAATATAAAACTTTGGGGTTTTTTTTCTGATTGTGTAATTACTGCAGGCAATAAATTATATTGGGCATTTTAAAAGTAACACAATATTTTAAGTGAGTTGAAAGTAAAATCACAAATCTTGAGTGTCATAAAAATACCTGGTCAGGGTATTGCAAGGTGATACCATGTAGGCAAGATGTACAATTTATAGCTTTGGTAGCAATGCAAAATAATTTAGAGTAAAAAAACAAAGTTCTGCAGTTCCCCCGTCCCTTTACCAGTGTTGCTTGTTTTTAAAGCAACTGACAAGAGGGCTCATCTGGAAACCATTTCATTAGGTAGTAACTAGGATATTGTTGTCTGTGTTGTATTTATTTGGTACAAGTAATGAAACATTAATCAAATATTTTTTTGCAATTGACTGTTTTCCACGGTGGGAATACTAAAGAAATAGGAGGGTTTGGGAGCAAATTGAGATGATAAATTAGTTGAATGCTTGTATTGTGTCTCCTAGCCCATTGTTCTAAGTAATTCTGTGTGCTTTTTTTATCTTTAAATGAGGTAGGATTTTTTTTTTATTGTTTCTGCAGATGTGATTGTCTTTGAGAAGAACATCTACATTTATTTCTTGTAAGTTTCTAGTCACAAATTTTATCTCCTGATATGGTTTTGCATATAAACAACTCTGGCTTTTTTTTGGTATAAAAATACAGTATGGTATGATGCTACTTGTCAAGCTGTATTGTACAAAGAAATGGAACTTTGAGGTTCAAACAGGACAAGCTAAATAAAATGACTCTGTTATAAGGAATTTTAAGAGACAGTTTTAACTGTATTTCCAAAAATGTTTCAGAAGTATTTTGAAGTTCTGATGTTCTAACTGCCCAAAACTCTGAACTGCCACACATAAAACATTACTTTTTAAAATGGTTATTAAATTTATCTTCATTTGAACAAATGAATAGATGCAAGTCAGAAAACAGTGTCCTATTTCTAAAGCTTGATTTAACATAAAACCAACGTCATTAAATGATGTCAATATTGTTAAAAGATACATTCTGTAACATTTTGCTTCCATGTGTTTTCTAAGTTAGAGCTTCTCGGTGTATGTAAATATCTATGTTTTTCTCATTTCTCTTTTTCTGTGTATGAATGCATGTATTTATAAGCTCCTGTAGCTGCTCAAGTCCTTTAATAAAGGCTGAAAAAGCATAGCTAGTAAATAAATCTGTAGAAAGGAATGTTTTACTTTATTCTTTTGCTTTCATAAGATTGTGAACTCTTTTCAAAAATCCTTCTAAGTTTGGAGTACTGTGTAACTATGAACATTTCACACCATTTCATGGAATAGTTCTACAAGACCTCAGCAATAATAGTAAAATAATAATTAAGTAAATTAATAATTAAGCTGAAATTCTACTTATGTAAATAGTGTAATTTTTTAACTAGAGTGCCTTTGGTTCCTTCCAGAGGTGTTTTCTTTAGGTTTTGATTACTGAAGTAATCATTTAAGGAGAGAAAAAGAATAACTTCATTCTCTGTGGAGGACTTCTGGAGTACGAGACTGGAAGTCCAGTCCATAATACATCTCCAGGGAGTTAAAGATGAGGATGATGAATGCAGCTCTCTAGGTTCATGGAAGGTCATTTTAAGTTCTGAACTGTACCATTAGAAGGGAACTGGCTGTACCTACATTTTTGAAGCATGCTCTTGTTTTCCCTTTGCATTTCCTAATAGATCACCACAATAAATATTTTATGCCAGGTTGAATTAACCATCTTGTGATGAACTGAGAAAATCTTGTGCTGTTTCCTTGCAGTCTGATGGGGAAAAAACAAGATAAATAATGGAATAGCTTAATCAAAGCCAGTTTGGGGTTCTCTAGTGTCTTTTTTTTTTTTTTTCTACTATCCAGTTTCAATGTTCAGCCAGAAAATCAATTATTCACACTATTACTGTTACTATCAAATCATGAACTGCTTCATGACCCAGCTTACTTGCAAAGATTCATGGTGGTATAGAGAACAGCAACCTCCTGTGGATTTCTTGTGTCATATGTAATAGTAACAGAGAGAAAGCAGTCTGCACAAAGCTGTTGTATTTAATATGGTATTGGTGTACTTTGTGATTGGAAACATGGAATCTTACATTGTTGGTTTTTATTTCAAGCAGACAAAATAGTAACTCTACCTGTGTATGCTAAGTTGTGAGACTGAAATTCAAGATGGTATCAGGAGTGATCAACTACTTTTTCCAGTGTTGTGTGCCAGATAATATCAAAGATGTTTGGGGGGGGAGAGTGGGGGGAAGGAGGGACTTATAAACTTTTATGTTGACTATAATAATGTCTGTTGCTTTCAGGAAAAAGAAAGAAAAACATAATTACCTCAAGGTATGAGGTTCTGCAGTCACTCAATATACTTCAAAAAAGTTCTCTATGTCTTCATTTATCATAATTATAAAGCATTTCCAAATGATTGAATTTACCTTTATCAAGTTGTGAAAGACATTTGCCTTCATGCATCCTTACCCACATAAATTAAAATGTTTTATTTTGATATTTTGAGTTGCACATACGCATTATTCTTCATAAAAGTTTAAGTGACAAAATAAGGATGCAGTTGTTTAAAATAAAAATAAAATGCTTTAAGCATAAATGAAAGTTTTATATAAAAAGGGTATGGCAAAAGGAAAAGATCAAATGTTGGACAGTGCATTAAATACAGAATAAGTTTCCTTTATGTACTAGGGTTCAGGTGTAGAAAAGAATGCATGTATATCTTTTAAATAATTTACACAGATTAAGAAAATATTTTTAGTAAAATCACTATTCCAAGTCCTAGCAAACATAAATAATTGTGCTTTTGTCAACCCTGAGGTATTTTCATTATCTGACACTTTGGTTATGGAAGAAAAGAGCTTGTAGAAAGTTTGTAAGGGCATGGCTGGATGTATGGGAGGTAATCTTCAGAGCTATGGAGTTAAGCTGTTTTCCTGTAATTGTTTAACCTACCAATTTACCCTAACATCCATCAAAATATAAGGAAAGGGTTTTCAGTTCTTTTGGACACATTTTTTATTCTGTATGTTAAGTTGGGTGTTAAGTAGCAGAAGGTGTTTGTGGTTTGCTTGTCAATCTCTTGTGGGTCTGGCAAGAAGCCATGTGCAAACTGATGCATGTACTTCAACAGAAGTGATAAACAATCAAAATAAACCAAAAATGCCTCTGCTTGCCCAAGCAGCTTCTTCATACAGAAGGCAAGTGATAAGTGGTGGTATTTTTAATCATTATATTTTTACTGAAGTAGCATTGATCAAAACTAGGCACAGAAGTAAGGATAGGTATAGCCTAAATTTTATATTTCGTGTCCTGTGGATGCCTGTAGTCAAAAGAGAATATTTTCTATTTTTTGATCTTGATTACTCTTTGGCTGCTTGTGTAATATAAATTGCAACTGCAAAATGAGGATGCCATTAAGATGAACAGGGATGTCTTCAAAAGAAGTGTGAAAAGTTTAAAGTAAGCAGGCTCAGTTATATGAATTAGATTATTATTTTGTTCCTCTTTTTTAGTTAACAGACATGGGACAACCATATTCTGGGGGTATTTTCATGGCTTTTTTACTAGTTTTCCATTTTCTTGTATCTTCATAGACAGCTTTGTCACCTTTGATATTGATCTATTCCTTTTCTAATTGTATGGTCCATTCAATGAAGTTTCTGTTTTCCCCAACAGATTTTAATATCATTTAGAGTTTATCTAGCTTTTCCAGAAAGGAAAAATACCCCTTGTTTTCTATAATACATGTGTATATAATGTATTTAATTGTATGTTTATTTTATTTAGTCCTGTAGCAGTTAGTGCTCTTGTGATATTAGAGGCATACTCTGCCTACTCTGCAGTACATCAGTTCAAACTGCTACTTCTGCCTCATGGAAATGTTCTATTTCACTATCTGTTTTCAGTATTGGGATAGTTTATTTTGGATGTTTTCATAACTCCTTTGTCACTTCCTATTCATAACTAGGCTTACACCTTGTATATTGAAAATGTTATTTCTGTGCCTGGAATTTACATGATTTTCACCTGGGTAAAATAAACATATTTGATTTTCCTAAGCTGGCAATTCCTTTCCTGTTGCCCCTCTGAAATCTATGCTTTGAAAGAATGACTTGAAGGACATCTAGTTTAAGATTGGGACTGATGCTAGGGAGCAGTAGGTCATCTTCCCCAGCATTCATTCTTGTTAAAGAAACATCTTTTTTCTCCTTTCAGCATTGTTTCTAGACGATTTTATTCTATTTTTTTAATACTACTTTGTCTTCATTCTGTTTCCTGTAAGTCTAAATCAAACTTTGCAATAGGGTACAGTAGAGCTTGAGAGTACCCATCGCATTGCAGAGCTGAGATGCTACATGAACTGTACTCTGAACAGCTGTCAGTGTTCTTTTTGCTGCCAAAATGAGTTAGGTAGATCTGATACTCCATAAATGTTGACTTTCAAAATTGTGAAAGGAAATGAAGGCTCTTTTTCTGAATATTAAAAAAACCTGTAAGCATTAAGCTATTTTTCAAACCATCCTTGTCAGTTTTTCCTACTTTATGAATATATGTATTTACTAATGAACTGGTTTTTGCTTTCCATTAGTTCTGTCCTCCAACTAAATCAGCATGGTCCTTATTAGTATTTACTTTCTTTGGCAGCAACATCTTTATTCTACTATTTGCCATTTTATCTTTGTTGTGTCACATCTACGAGTGAAGGAACTTGTTGTGCTCCCTAATCAAAAGCAAATTTTAAACCTTTTGTGTTCAGTGGAAAAGATAATTTTTTTTTTCTCTCTTTGCTTAAAATTCAAAATATATCGATCCCATGTAATGCAGAAGTTAAACTAGTGGATTACAAGACAACTTTTCTGGCATGACCAGTTCTTGCTTGTTTCTGTTATGGGTTCAAGTTGAATACTGCTTATAAAATTGCTGCCTCCTATTTCTTTACCTCCTGTTTCTTTCACAGAGCCATAATAATGATTTTTAAAAAAGAGCTTTCTCTATTTCATTATTACCACTATGGACTATTTCATGCCTCTGTGTATTTATAGAGAAATATGCTGTTAATATTTTTATAAACTTGAAGACAAAAATAAGAGTTTATCATGATTCAGAATCAAAGATAATGACTAAATGCTTCGAATCTGTTTTTTCAAAGAAACAAATGAAGGAAAGAAGACAATGAATGTGATGAGGTCTTTGTCAGGGTAGCTAATTTTGAATTAGACATACATTTTGCATGCAAGCCTGGTGGTAGGAGGTAAAATAAAAGGTGACATTTAGACTGGTGACATGATAATTTCACTCCTGCTCTTAGAGCTTGAAATTGCATCTTTTTATGTATCTATGGTCTATTATTTCTGAAAGAAACACATGTCTTGGAGTATCATGCACTGTCACAAAAATCTTACTGTAGGTGTGAAACGAATGCGTGTAGTGTCTGTGTTTACAGACAATATATATAATAATTCTTCCCTTTTTCTAACTACAAGCTGAAAACATGAGGAAAAAGTGATTAGTTTTTGAAGGGATAGCAAATGTTCCATAATTGAAATAGCTAATATTTGATAATATCAGGACCTGAAATGTTAAATCGAAATTCTGCATCTTGATGTGATTCAAAAAAGGGGAAAATTAGAAATACACTGGAGCAAACATTTTGCTTATAAAGGAATAGTAGCAAATACAGTGATGATCTAGCTGAAGAACAAAATTGATTTAAGATCTTGTTAGTAAATATATTTATATGTAGGGTACCATAGAAAGAAAAAAATAGAAATATAAAGCTGAAAGTGATAGTCTGAAGAACAGACAGAAATGTTTTAATTACTTCAATACTAGCTGATGGGTTTTTGCCTTTACTCATAGCCCATTTTAACCAGTTATTTCATGCCCTGAAAAATGCACACAAGGCAAAAAAAGTTAAAATGGAGGAGTCCTGGTTGTAGCAGGGTCAACTGCAATACTGCCAAAGGGCTGAAATGCATAAAAGGAGTAAGAACAGACAAAAGTGATTGGATATGGTATTTAAGATACTAAAGAAATGATAAAATAATCACAAACAATATAGTGGTTGTGAGAAGAAAGGTCTTTCATTAGATCAGCTAGTTGTTGGGGGGGTGGGGTGGAAACAACTTATTTTGAGACAAAAACATGTTTTCAGGTCTTTAGTCATGGTCCAGTTACTGTATAAGTGTCCTGATCTATTAGTACACTCTTCTCCCTTAATTTTTGCACAATATAATTAATCTTTTAGGTTTTTTTGGTTCCATCTTAAGAAATGTGGTGTCTGATTGGAATAAATATCTAATAAAAATGAATTGGTTTCTTGGCACCAGATTTTTAACTTTATTTTCACAGATTGCTGCATGCGTTGTCTTAAAATTCACATGAACAGGTAGAGAAATTTCTTCTCAGATGCAGAACTTTCTTCTATTGTTAGGCTGACTTAAGATGTTTTGTCTAGAGATTTTGTGGTCCATTAACCCTAAATAATACTAATAATGTAGGCTTAAACCTCTTCATTTAATGTACGTTTGTATAGTATGCCATTGTAACAGCAAAATTGGGACATGTTGGTTTCTTGAAAAGGCAGTTAGCAGGGGAATACTGGTACTTGCCAAAATTACTGTCTTTTTCACTTTTGAGAATATGATCTAGAATTGTCATGTCTACTTTTATTTAGTGAATTGTACAAATAGTAAAATGTCTATGAAATAATGTTTTCCTTGCTCGCTGACAGAGTGAAGAGATTGTTCTAAAGCTGACACTCCTTCAAGTTACTGTAAGGATTAGTACAATTATAAGGGTAGAGTTGAAAAAGATGCAACAAGTGATGATAATCTGTATCTGAAGACAATTCTTAGGTTGCTCAAAGGTAAAGCATGTACATTACTTCTAGTCTTCTATTTAGGCTGTGGCTTCGGTGCTTTTGGTGGATAGCACTGTTTGTAAAAAATACAGCCACGGTAGACTTGCATGTGAAATTAGGCACATATGTCAGTAAGGCTAGTACCAAGATACTACTACTGAATTTTAGATCTAAGCAGAATCACCTTTCCCTTTGTAAAAATGCAGATGCATTTGTGCAGAATGCAGGAGACACAAACGTTTAAGGTTCTCTCATTTAACATTTGCCTCGTACAGTAGAAGAAACTTCTGAATGTAGCTGTCTAGTAAATAACATCAGTGAATCTTAGTGTACAGCTGCACCTGCACAGCTGAGGAGTTGCCCTGTGATGGAGAAATGTGAAGAAGGGCAGTGGGTGTTAGTGATAAACATGAATCTCTGCTCTGAGGGCACTAATACCAGAGAAAAGACATGACATACCTCATCTAATGGTCATTCACCTTGGGTGCTTAAGAGATGGAAAATGTGCCAGGAGGAAGTGACAGCAGCCCAGAGGAACATGCTGGCACTGTTCCCAGAGAAAGGGAATGGTCTTTGGACAGACAGGAAGTTCAAATGCTGGCAACAAGGCTTGCTTGGAAAAAGAAGGAAACCACTAATGTGGTCTATACAATTTTGTACTGTTTTGTGGAAGCAGTATCTATTTACTGAAAAAGAGGAGTATGTAATTTATTGTATTACATGTTGTTACACATCTTTATAATGGAATAGAATGCTGCCACAGCATGATTTGTTTCACCAAAACAGACTAGCAAAGGTTGTAAAACAAGTTGTGGTGCTTATCATGGGATCAGATATCCAGCAAACTTAAGAGTGTGGAAATCACTGTGTTGTTAGAAATCAATGTCCTACAAAGCATTATAACCACCAAAACTGGAATCTCTTAGTTCATGGACTTTAGGAGTTATTGGTAGCAGAACCTAATGTAAAATTATTTTTAGATCTAGAAAACTACCAAAACAGCTGTGAAAACGGTTAGTCTATATAGTGACAGTGTCCAATTTACCTTGCAAAGCAGCAGAATTTATAATATGTATCTGTATTGCATCCAGAACCTGGAAATATCACTTCTTTTGAATTATTGTTAGCAAAATGGTGTTTGCCCAAGCACAGAATTTTGAATTTGACGATAGAACATTTTTTTGTTTGGCTGCCATGACATCTGTTTCATCTGCTACAGTGCACATGGCTATAGTTTATTGCACATTGTTTGGGGACAGTTTTAAATTTCAGGGCAGATGTGCATTTTGAGCTTTTGAAATCCTTTTGTAAAGATTTCCCTGCAGGTATACATCTGAAGCCATAATGCAGGTCATGTGTGCCAATGGTATTCTAGTTCAAGGGGTTTTACTGTTTTCTGGAAGGTATTTTTGGTGATGCTTAGCTGAGACCTTGTGAGAGGAGACAAACATGTAAATGAAGTCAACTTCTCAGACCTCTGGGATCTGTTACAGCATGAGTTACTCTTGACAGATAATTAGCTGGGGTTGTTAATCAAGTTTAACAGGTGTTGAGTAATGAACCAAGGCAGGGCATCTGCTGTGACTGGCCTCTCACTCTAATGTGGTTAGGGAACTTAATGCCAGTTGGAACCCAGAATGCTTTATAGTGAGAACCAACATTACATTTTCCTGATGTTTCCATCAGTCTTGTGATCATCGAAGAATGGTGACATTTACAACAGGAATACATAAGGAATCAGTCCAAAATTGGCAAAGTGAAGCTATTAATGAATATATTCTTCATTTTCTTAGAATCATAGAATCATCAAGGCTGAAAAAGACCTTCAAGATCATAGAGTCCACCAATTAACCCTACTCTACCAAATCCACCACTAAGCCATATCCCCACGTATCACATCTATACAGCTTTTAAACACATGCAGGGGTGGTGACTCAACCTCCTCCACCACCACCTTCTTCTTAGATTTGAAAGCATTTCTTTGTCTGAGTTGGATGAACAGTTGAACTACTATTGTCCACATTTATATCTATTTGACTTCAAAAATGTAACGAAATACATTTTAGAGTATGGCATAACTGGGATCTTACAGAAAGCACTGTTGTCAAAGTTGTAGGTAAAGATAGTTTTAGTATGTAATTTCCAAGGCCTCTTTGCAATCAGAACTTTGCAACTTCTTATTATGTTCTCTGTTAAATGACTATAGTTACTTAAGAAAGCCAGGCTTTACAATGTATTGTCACCAAGTAGCCACTTCAACACTTTTACCACATTGTATAAGCTTCTGTGCTGACCATTAAGCTGCATGGTTTTCCCAATAGTCTGTCTACAAAGTGGGTGGTGATGCCAAGTTTCGAGCTAACAGGACTGCTTGCCAGAGCACCCCATGGGGTGTCTCTGGGTCAATCAAATGGTTTGCATAGGAGGGGAATTTAGTGCTGCAACATGTACTCTGGGAGAAACACACAGTATAGGTAGGTCTTAACATGCCACATCTGACAAAGGCGCCCGTCTGTGTATGTAAATGTGTGTGTGTGTGCATATATATGTGACAGATACTGTGTTGTATTTGCCTCTGCCCTTCCAAGTGTCTCATGGTTGACATGAGATAGACAAGAACCCCCAGTGTCCTTCCTGGAGAAAGACTGACAGGGACTGTCTTATGGGTGAATGAGATGCATATGTTCTCTGAATAGCTAATGAGTTCCCATGTTTTCCTGGTTTTGGTATCACTTTTCTTGGATGTGGCTTTACGTTTCTTTCTAACCTTTGCCAAAAGGAAAAAAGTAACCCAAACTTTCATTTCATTCCTCTTACTAGATTAATCAGAGAAGCTTCAAGCAGGCATTTAAAGCTGGCTTGTCCTGTTAATAGTGCAATTCTGTGGTTCTAGCAGTCTGAGGCTTTTAGATCTGTTTTGTTATTAAATGCAGTTGTACTTGTGGCTATTTTGCTCCAGGGGTCTTCTCTAAGATACTTGCGCTGGTTGTTATGTATCGTGCTGGTTGTTATGTATCTTGCTGATAAAATTTATAGCAATGTTGCCAACTATTCAATTGTTAGCACAACATAGACTTGTGGATCCAGTAAAAATTAGCATTATGCAAAGAATGTTTATTGCAACTGGATGACTCCCAACTGTGTAGCCAATGTTCCAGTAAGAAGAAATTGCAACACTTTCTACTGCTGGCAGTGTTTGGCATGTGTTTTTTGGTTGGTGTGAGAGAGTACTCTCATTTATATAGGCCTTAAAATCTGAGATTTTGATCACAGATACCTGAAGTGATTGTGAGGATAGAAAACCTTGTGCAATGTTTTGTTACATGAAAAGTAAAATTCTGATCCAGTGGACTGAGCAGGCAGTTCCCACTGACCTCAGGAGGTTTAGGGCATTGCTTGAGGAAGTCAGGAGAAACTCAGCAGAATTGATATAAAGTAACAAGTGAAGTGAGAAACAAGCCCAGAAAAAGTACATGAGAATTCAGAATGAGGGAGATGAAGATATCACACAGCTACAGAGAGAATAGGAGGAAAAAATTAGTATATTCAGAAACTGTGCTAGGAAGAAAAGGAGGATCACGAGGATTGCAAACTTCAGGCAAGTGGAGACTGGAGAAAAGCAGGAGAGGAACATGGACTACCTAGTAACCTGGGGATGGGGAAAAAGCATCCCCAGTATAGGTAGAGGAGGACGCCAAGACTTCAGACAAGAGGCAAGAAAATCTGTGGCTTGCTGCTTTCTTTTTATTAACAGGCTTGTGTAGTATCTGATGTGTAATTTTGTCTTCTCAAAGGTTGCCGGTATTGAGTGGCGCATCTCTGTTTTATTAGAGGGATACCTTTCTATATTTTTATTAAGGACTTTTTTTTTTTTTTTTCCTAATAAGTGCCATTCCTGTCTATTATGTGCATCAAATGTACTGTAAAATTCCTTGGGAAAGCTCTTAGTATACATGCAAAGTAGCCACAACTCAAATATGGATATTTGATACTTTTTCTGTTCTTTTCCTCTAACCTAAAAAGTATGAAAAGTGATTGGAGCTTATTATAGACTTACTGCTTGCCAAATTTCATTTTTAAAATCCTGGTTTGTAGTGCTTTGAGCTAGTATGAGACCCTCTGGGAAACTGCATGTATTCCCATGACAAGTGTGATAGTAACCTGTGCTATTACTGCAACTAACAACTTTCAGGGCTGCTGGATGTGTTTTTTGATTTCTCTAGTTCATTTGAGACCTTGTTCATTTCTTCTACATTACCCTGTTGAACTTCAGGGAGTCTTATGGCTCTGGATAACTGTTTGCCATCTTAAGCCATCTGGATAACCATGCATTCCTTTGATTTTGCTAGTAAGACACCTTTAACTTTCAGAAAGCACAAAACCAAATTTTTGCATTTTTGTCTCTCCTCGGGATAAAAAGAAAAACAAAACAACAAAACAAAGAGCTAGATGTCAAAACTTGGGATTTCTCTTCTTTGATGTTATTTTTACCTACATATATAGTACAGGCTGTGTAGACTCCTTTCCTGCATTCAGAATTAACCTGTCTACTCCCCTGAGCCCTTAACCTTTGCTCCAGTAGATAAATCACTTCCTGGAAATGTCTGAAGTGTTTGAAGGTATTTTTCCCTCTCAGTAATGTCTTTTGTACAAATGCTCTTCTTAAGTAAAGTAGGTTTTAGTAATTCAGAGTTCCATGATTCTTTATCAAGTCTTAAATGATTACTCACAAGAGCCATTCCTTTCCCTTTTCATGTTTTCTGCACTTCAAATTTTTGTTATTCTCAGAGTGCTTTAATAACAGACAGTATTATGTCTTTTTTTTCTTTCCATGAATGCATTGTGAAATGGGTTTTTTAAGTAAAGTCAGTGTATATTTTCAGTCTTATTTCATAGAGAAAACATATGGTTTCTTTAAAGTTAGATGGTATTGTATGCTATATCACTGGAAGCCAGGTAGGCTCCAGAAAGTAACTTTTGTCCAGTCATTACTGTTAATTAACTTGCTGATAGAATAGAATACTTACTGCTATATTTTTTTATTCATAAAGCAGGAGGCAGCTATAGCTGTTGTATTTCCTTCAAATTCTGAGTTTTTAGTGGCAGAACCAGAGCTCTGCAAACTTCTACAAGTTTCTCTAGAAGGACTTTGACTCCTTTTATGGCTTTTATTAATTTGACTTTGATATCTGTCTGAGAAAACAGACACAGTAGTAATGACATAAATGTGTGGCAGCGGGCTGTCATTTTCTGATCACACAGTGTACACTGAAGTGTACATAAGGATAATCCTTGGTCTATCAAGGCTATGAGAACAAATTGAAGTTATTTTGTGTTTCCTCTGGATTTCTGTAATGTGTATTTTTGATTATGCTAGTTCTGTTGGGGGAGTCAGAACAATCACAAGAAACTCTATGTCAGAAGTTCTTCCATACAAACTTGTTCAGCATGATTTGAATAATCTTAGGAGTATTCCCACTCTTTTTTAGAGATGCAGAGCTGCTGAGTACCATTAAATGACTCAAAGGAGCATCAAAGTATTAAATAACTGTGTTACTTCAGTCAATTACAGTGGAAAACAATTACAACATTGTATAACCACATGTAAAATTGTCTGTATGAATTGCTGATATCTCTGTCTCTGTAGAGATAAGTGTTCAGAGATCAACCAGTCAAAAAATCTGTTTCTTTTCAACCAGTATCTGTTGCTGAAAATACTGAATTTTAGTTTCTAAAGTTGGTCTATTTGAGAGATCTGCCTTTAAGTGAAAGATCCACAATTTATTTTTATTCACTGAAGGTAACTGTTTCTGCATTACACATTATATAAACAGAGTCCCAGTCATTCCATTTATAGTAGGAGTGTGAGCTGATATGTATGGTTCAATCTAAAACATCTGCATTGTCTTGATTATGTTGAACATCTGATGAACAACTAGAAATGGTGAAAACATCAGGCTTACTTAGCAACAAGTGTTCTGGCAGCTGCTTCTTGTGTAGAGGAGGAAAGTTCAATGGCTGTAGCTTAGTTGGAATGCTGCTTTTGAGACTCTGGAAAAGAATCATTTTCAGTTAAACTGGGTCTGAGCAAAAGGCTGTTTTTTTCTGTCTGTAACTTGATGTGCATCTGACAGGTGTCAACTTCAAAGTCAAGATTAAGACATAAAAACTTATTTTGGAATGTCTTTTAGGAGAGGAATTCTTGAAATAAGTATTGGATAGGGAAAATAATAGTTACAGTGCTTCAGCCAGACCTGAGAATCCATAGTGCTTGATGGAGGAAAATTGGAAGCAGCTCTGACTGCTTTATTGAGCCTACTTTGAAGTAACTGTCGCAGAAGTGCTGACTGGTATCATAGGTATAAAGAAGTTGCCTCCATTATTTTGCTGTTTGCTATTTAGTGTATTGATGTTACTAATGATCTTTGACACTGCAGAATTTGTTTCAAACTGGTGTTTTGGATTGCCTCAAACTCAAATTCTGCAGCCTCAAACTGTCTTACCTCTTTTATGCACAGGTGTATGGAACTGAGTGTTGCCTTTTATGGTGGTTGGTATGACTCCCACACTGACATTCTTCCCACACCACATTCAGCTTATTTGTACTCAAAAATAAGTTTCTAGTATTCTTATTTCTTGCCTTCCCATTCCACTGCCACTCATCCAGCAAATCAATTTTACTTTAAAGCCAAGGAGTATTGTAAATAATCTAACCAATATTTTAGCATTTTTGACACCTTTTTCAGGTTATGGGAAGACTGAGTGAAATTTGGAATGTAGGAACTACTTTTAATGACTGCAACAGTTGTGTTAGGTTTGTTTGGCCTTTTTACATGGCAGATTTTGTTTGGTTTAGTGAAATGAGCCTTATTATATTTTCCAACAGGAAGAAAGTTTCCATGGATCTTGGTTTTTATTCTTATAATAGCATCAGATTGAACATTCTTGCAGCAGAGACATCTGTTTTTCACAGTCGCCTTCTGTAGGAAGAGACTTTGTTTTGTTTTGAAATTCTTAGTTCATGTATTTTAGCAGATGATCATATTTCAGCCAGATTCTGATTGTCATCGGTACAAATTGGGAATTAATGTAGTTTATTTCACTTCGTCTCTCACGATTTATGTTAGTGTAAAGGAAAACTGAATCTAATGACTTGGCTGTTCTATTTCTGTGTTTAATTGTGTTGACAAGCATTATTTTAAGGAAAATGAGACAATGCAATTGCATATAGCTCAGAAGACTCTGGTATTCTGTCAGTTTATTAGTTTTTATTTTGTTATCCGAAAGAATGACTAGAAAACTTCATTTGGGGTTGACTTAGCAATATGTGGTATTCCAGTCTTCTGTGTAAAGCCTTGAGCATGTTGACATATTCTTCCAATCCAAAAAGATTTTTCAAAGCTTATTATAAAATTTTGTAGTTGCTCTTTCTGATGGTTAATTCCTTATGGACTTCATAAAACTCTCACGTTTTAGGTGGAAAAACCCCCACTTTCCAGCATGTTGTGGCTACTGCAGTATGTTTCCTAAAATGCATGAATGTCAGTTGTGCTTATAAGGTGACAATATGGAGCACTGTGTGTACTTTTACATATTAAATCTGCGCAAGCAAATGTTTTTACTTTTACACTGCTTGAAGGCAAATTTGAGAGTCATACTTGGTTTCAGTGTGTGGAAAGGGAACTGTATACCCAACTACATTGGGCTCAGATTGATCTATTTCTCTTTCCAGTTTTATTTAGCTCTTGGAATGGAAATAGATGTCCTTAGTAAATCCTGAAGGTTTTATAGCTTTTCTTTTATCTCAGACAAATTACTGGAAAATGTACGATGCCATTGATCTGACTAGAACTAATAGGAGTTTTAAATAGCAAAGAAAGTAAGATCTTTAATGCTCAAAACCTCTTCCTTTCTTCTCCCTCCCCTTCCTTCCCAAAAACATCAGCAAAAGGAGCTAATAAATGCAATTGATTCATTTTGAAGTGCTGTCTGTCTTTTTCACTTTTCTTCTGAATAGCAGAGAGTCTGTGGCAGCCCTGGCTCCAGATGTCTGAGAGACAAGCTATAATGTGTTTCAGAAAGTCCCTGTTTGATTGTATTTGTCCGTGGAAAAAAAACCAAAAACCAAAATAATAATAAAAAACCCCAACAAAGCAAAACAAAACCAAAGCAAAACAAAAACAAACCAAACCCACAACCCAACAAAAACCAACCAACCAAAACCAAAAACCTGAAAAAAACAACAAAATCATCCCCTCCTCCCAACCAACCGAAACAGGATTAAGATTTGTCTTTGCTACAGTAATGTTTAGTTCCTGAGAATAACCTCACAAAGAAGGAGGGCATTTCTGAACTAGGATGAACAAATCTGTCTGTTTGCAGTTGTTTCAGCATATTTGTAATAAGCACAAGCAGTGGTGTTGTTTTTCTGCAGCATATGCTAATTAGTTGTATCTTTTTACTGCAAATGCTGTTGTAAGATAGTAGAATGCAGTAAGGCATTCTGAAGTCTGTGGTTTGAAGAGCTATCTGTCCCAAACATGTTACATAAGAGCTGTGATGTTTTTCTCAGAGTAAATACTTTGAGTGTGAAATACTTATTTGGTGGGCTTAACTATGTCTACCAACGCAGGCATTCCTGTGAACTTGGAAATCTGCACCCATTTTTCTTGGAGTTTTCCTTGAATATTTAATTATCACAGAAAATGCTTGGAGTGAAAAGTTAAGGTGCTCCTGTATCATGTTTTCATTTCAGTTTGTGTAACACTTTGCTGGAACCACTAAATAACCTTTTCAGGATTTTCTTTGCCAACTTCAGTGGTTAGTGGCACAGTTCAAACTAGGTATGAATACTTGAACCAGAATGTAAGAATCCAGTACCCAGTAGTGGTTGCTCTTGGACAGACTACAAGACATGGATCAATACAAGAGTGATGCTTTCCCCTTAGTATATGTTCAAGCTTGAACCACCAGTGATTTACAGACTTCATGAGTCTGTAAATTATTACATCATTGTTAGTAATCAAAAAGTACTTATTCTCCATGAATCTGTTTAATTTTTCTTCTAATCCTTTTATGCTCCTATCCTACATGCTGTTCTGTTGTTCCACAACTTAATTATATGTTTGAAAAATTTCTCACCAATATTGACATAACAGTTTTTCATATGACATTTGTCACTTTCTGTACATGTAGAGCTTTGGGAAAGGTGTTTGGGGCAGTATTCCTACTTGTGTGCAAGTCTGGAGAATGGAGGATTTACCATTCCTTTTCTCATTGTCAGTACTTCAGCTTTTGAGTAAATTACTTTTTAAGTCATTAAGCATTTCTTTGCTTTACTATTTTATATGTGATGTGGGTCTGAGTGTATGAGTCAAGAGGAATGATAGGGGGACATAACAGTTGTGGGTAAATTAGTAAAAACTCAGATGAATGGTAATGAAGAAACAGGAACCTAAATACTGGTTTCAGGTGGAGATGTGAGCACTTCATTACCACTGACTCATGATGGATTATGGGGGAGGATATACCCTGTTGAGAAATTCAAGGCACATCTTTTCCATGTTGAGAAATTTGGGCAGCATGATGAGTGTGTGCTTTTCTTTCTGGCAACATCCTTCAAAGCACTTTGAATGGAAGAAAACCCCAAACCTACAAGGGATTCCATCTGTGATCAGTTTTTAAAGAAGCAACACTCACAGCAGAAATTGTCTAACCTCACCAGTCTTAACTTTGCAAGGGGATAATTTATTATAAATGTTTTTTAAGGTTAAGCTTGTTCATGTGTGTCAGGTATAATCTAACTAATTCTGTATTCTTGGCTTATGTGCCACATTTAATTGCAGCAATTGGAATAGATTTCTGGAAACCATATTCCCCGTGTCAAGTGGGTTACATTTTCTTGTTTGTTAAAAAAGAAAAATCCTGTGAGTTGAATTTTGGCTTTAAGAGGATCAGATGTATTTTTTTCTGCACTGAGTTTCTCCCAATGTGGCTCATTTTATTTGTCTTTTATTCAATTTTCAGTAGAAACTTAGTCAAATGTAGCCAGAAAAATGAAGCCAGACGTTACTAAGGAGATTTTATGGACATTTGATAAGATATTGGAAGGTATGTGTGTATGTGCTTTGGAGACTATCTACTGGATGGTAAGTCTCTAAATATGTTAGAAAAATAAGATACAAGGTTCGATAGACTTGCTTTCCTTGAAGCAGTTATCTTGAAGAATTTTCTCACTATTTTTTCTGAGGAAAGTACATTTTTAGATTCTGACATGGAAGGACTGAGGAGGTGGCAGTGAGGGTATAGAGGAGTGATCACTGTATGTGCCTAATTAGTTAAAGCATTTGTTGCTTAAACTTAATGACTGAAAACCTGCCAAGGACCCGATTTGTGATCATAAGAAACTGGGAAAGATCAGAGAAGAGAGTTTTATTATCTTTCATCACTGTTTTTTAAATGGAACCTTCTCTAAGTATTAACCTTGAAGGTAGCACATATGATCACAAACATGTTTAGAATAACTATGTGCTAACAAACATTGAGACAGTACAGCTTCAATGCAACACACAGCCTGTCTTACCTTATTTGTAAATCTATATGCCTTATCTCATAGGTGTTTTTGTCCATGTGCTAAGGGAAGAGATTCATAATCTTTGCTGCTGAAATGCCTAGATATTGATTAGACAATACATAGAAATGTAATTTTGCTCTACTCCTGAGCTGTGTTATAAGAATACTAAAAGAAAATGAAGTCTTAGTTTTTCTACCTTTGTTACAAGTCTTATTTAACTATCTTACTTAGTATTACAATTTGCTTAGTACTAAAATCTATGTAAAATTTGCTATTCTGTATATGGACTTTCTTTGATGGTTTATAAATGTCAGGTTTTGAACCATATTTGGCACGAGGTTTTAGCCTGCCCAAATAAATCCAGTTCTGCAAATAAAAGACTATGAATTTTGTAACTAATGTAAAAAAAGAAATATTCTTCTTTTTCTTGATACAAAGCTGGTCGATGAGTTGTCTTTGAGTAACTGCTCTTAATTGTCAGCTTTCCTCTTTCAGAGCATCTTTGGTTTATTGGCACTGTAGTAATAATTTCTTACCTCCCTTTTCACACAGATATAGATATGGTTTATATGACACTACTGTGACTTATTCAGTGATGTATAACTTTTACCACTCTATTTCTTGTTTCTGTCTCTTCTGCTTAGAGGCTCCCGAGGGACTTGTTAAAATTTTCCAATTTAGTGAAATTAGTGTATGATGTGCAATCACCAGTCTGTTCTTGGCCTCTTCTTTATTGAAGGAGGTTTGTTCCACCCTTCTGGATCCTGAGGCCTCAGAGAACCGACTTCCCTGATACTGTTTTCTTCTTTTCTCTAAATAATGGCTTGTATTAAATGTAGCTACAGAGGAGAAATAAAATTGTAGCAGGAAACTGGCCTGTTACAGCCCCTGGTCTTTGCTGGAAGTGAAATACTGCAGAATAGACCAAAGCTTTGGGAAGTGAGATATGGAGAGAAGACCTTTCCTGGCTTATAAAATATCAAGGGAAGTAAACAAATGTGTTCTATTTTCCTTGCTGTTGAAAACCAGAAAGTCCTTTTTCCATTAAGAGTGTTTTGCTATTCATTTGGAAATCTCTTTTAATTAAGGCTCTATAATATGTTTCCAAGGATATGAAAGAAATAATTCATCATGGCTCCAGCAGCTACTGTTGCTTTCTGATGAAGAAAAGCAAGTATTTCTTATTACTTGGAGAGGCAGCAGTGATTAGAAATAGGCTGTAGTTAAGAATCAGTTAATCTTTATCTGGGCAGTTTCAAAGTTTTGTTGGCTATTTTGTGATTTTTATTCAGTGCTGTGCTGATATAGTACTGTGGTATCATCATCCTTACTGTGCTGGGACATTTCAGGGAGTAACTCTCCATAACAACCTCACTAATAGAGGTTTGACTGAACCCTTTAAATGTTTGTGGGATGCCACAGGCATGTTTGCAATGTCACCACAGCAGTCAGTGTAGTCTATTTGACACAGAGTAAGGGCATCCAAACAGGACCAGAATTGCTGTTCACTTCCCAGCTCATATAGCTGCCCACTAGCCTAAAAGTGGTGTCAGTGCACTTTTATCAAGAAGGAATAAAGTCCAGTTTCTGCAATGTCAGATGGGCAAAGAAAAATATTTTAAGAGCTTCCTGTACTAACACAGGACTTTCTCAGAGTAATTCTTGGCTAGTCCTTGTCCCAGGAAGAGCAGGAGGTGAAGTGAGAGCCTTGACCACTGCCCTGGTGACCCTGGAACAGAAGAAGAATCTCGTGTGTGCTCCTCAGAAGTACAGCAGGGTTTCAGCTCCTGCCTGTGCTGCTCCAGGACCTGTTAATGCCTGTACAGGCCTCTGCTTGAATCACACTCTTCCCCTTACCTCACCTTCACAACCCGACCTGAATTTCTCTGTCTACCTTTTGGTGATTATCTTGGCCTCCTTCACAATGTAGGTTCATCACAGGGAAAAATTGCCTGAGAAGAGAGAAGATGAACCACTAAATATGTCAGTGCTAGAAAGTCAAACAAAAAGAACCTTTTTGAATTGCAAAAGGTGACGTCCTTGTAAAAGGCTTCAGTCTGCTTTTTGTTAAACATTTCTTTGAAGAACTGTCCGTCTCATTCACTTCCTCGCTGCTTACAAAAAGGAGCAATGACAGCACTTGGCTCCGGGTGTCTGTCAGGAGAGCAATAAAAGTTTCAGCTGTACCCAGTGTGATTGTGTTTGATAGGTAAAAACAGACAGATGCTAATTTCAAAACTTGACTTTCGAGTAGACTCTTCTTTGTATGTCAGGTTAAGGAAATGAGAGGTTTATGTGGTTTACAGAAACAAGGCACTGAGTTTTTATGTGATTAAAAGTATTAAATTAATCTTTCACTTCATAGTGCTGATCAGAATTTCTACTGATGAGGCATGTGCATTTATTTTCTGCAGGCACTGCAGTTTTAATGTCTCCCTTCAGAAAGAATTGTTGGAAATGAGTCAAATGTGATTCACTGTACGTATGACGACTACCTTTGAAATAGCACTAATAGCTCCAGGAGCAGGAGGTATCTGGTATCATGTGTGATGTAAAGACCCTATAGTCAGTGGCGTTAGAATAGACATAATTCAGGCTTCATAATTCTTTTTCTCTGTTTTCCGTCTTTTGCTCCGTCTATTCTTTCTTTTACATTTTATTTTTAACTTGCATTTTAGATGTGTTCTGAAGCTGCTTTTGTCAGAATTATTGGCACAGGACTGGAAACCAATCCCCAGTTGGTGCTTTCCCTTCAGGGTTCCAGGAAAATATCAGGAATTGGTGAAAGACTGCTGGACCACATAGATTTAACAAATGTTTGGTGTGAATATGGCAGCTAGTTTAACGTGTGAGATACCTCACTGGTAATGCAAATGGTAAACATTTTAGGAGCATCCTCAAGTGGCAGAATGAACTAGCCTTCAAGTTCTCAGTGGACCACTGTTAACAGGAAAAACACTATAAATAAAATGTCTCACAATATAAGTAAGCAGCTTGTGTATAGCTACACGTAGTTATTTGTTCACTGTTAAGGGTATTAAGAATTAAATGCGAGAGGGTAGTATTTTTTTTCAAGAATGTATTCTTATTTCCCTGGACTAGGTGAACTGAAATTATTCTCAATATGCTGTTCTGTATCATGTAATTGAAAGAAAATTTAAAGTTGATAACTAGCAATTACATGGATTTCCTTTTTGTTCCCTGGATATTCTTCAAAATGACAGTGCTTGTGGAAAAAGTCACTTTATCAACAACAGTCACACAACACATTTTTTTTTGAGTTATAAAACACCTTTAAAGTATTCAGAGAAGCAGATAAAAGCTCTGAAGACTTGTTAGGATGGACAACTGCAACACCATCACCATGAAAATTACCCTAAATTCATTGCAGAGTCTGGGTATTCTAATTAGTTTGCTGGTGGAATAAATGGGGACATATGTTGCCACAGGAAAGTAGCAGGAGATGCCAATCTATTAAACCCTGACAGGTATTGTAGACTTGAGAATGAATAATGAAAAAAGTGACAGTAATTAAAACATGTTTACTTAAGATGACAATTACTTGCAGTATAGTTGCATAGTAAAGACCTCATTATGATCCAGACTCTGTTCGTAAAAATTATATTTATGTCAAGGGGTAATTAATTTGCTCTGGTAGGTGAGTGATAGGTCACTTGTAGTTCTGTCTCATCTTCTCTACATTTGGTGGTTCTATTAGTGGTGTTGTACTTTGAACTGTCATATGCTTTGAGGTTCAACAGTTTTATTTCTGTTTTTAAATGAAAGAGTCTTTATTCTAATTGAAGACTTGGTCAAGTCTTGAAAAGTATATGGGCTTTCAAACTATGTGTTCTCTTGCATAAATTAGATTTTCTGTGTCTGAAATAGTTGTTGCACGCTATTTCCATCTTGTATTTTTCAGTTTTTATTTTGTCAGTGTGGAACTAACAGTTCTAATTGAACTATACTACAGACAGTTTCAGGAAAGCAAGGATTTGAGAGCTGTAAAGGACATCCAAGAAAAGCAGTTGATCTGTTTTATCTTCCCATGATAGACAGTTGAGATTATGCTTGTACTCAGAGAGGAGACTATGAAATCTAGTACTTTGAGGTTTGTCCAGGGCTCATGGAATCATTGCACAAGTATCATTTCACAATGTTCTATGTCCCAAGTGACATTAATTTTTTTCAGGAGTTCAAACATGAGCTGTTGCTGAAGTGGCTATCAGTCTTTAACATTTTCAGAGCCTCATCTAAGAAGATGATACACATTTATATTTGTGAAGAACCTCAGAAGACAAGCTGAAGATTTTGATTTATTTTTACTTTTAAAAAAAATTTTATTTTGATATAACTTTGCTTTATTTTTTCCTTATTTGTAGATGCTTAAAAAGGCAGATGGACACTTCATTTCCCCTCTTTTCCCTTTCCCTACCTCCTATCCAATGTAATAATTTTCTACTGGAGTTAACTCTTCTCGACTATAAAAGTTTAGCAATGTGCAAAAATAGAACCTTAGTAAGAAATCCTAAAGGATTTTTTTTTTATCACATTCTACAGTACAATAATTGTATGATGCTCATGTGTTCAAGATTTTTGGGGATTCTGTGAAGGTTCACTGCAGTTGAAGTCACACTACAATATATTGACTTAGATTGACAGATGTGCCCGGGTGACCAGGAGTAGTGTCGTCTCAGTGATAAATCCTGATGACAAAATTAATTAATGTTGGGGAAATAATCTCAGTAAAACCTCTGTTCATAACATTTAAAATTAAACATATTTTTTAAAAGAGTATCTGGTGCTAAAATAATATGTCATCCATTCCAAATGATTAATGTCTTATTTTTCACTATGTCTTAGAAATGAAAGATACTCAGATGCTAAACTGGTATCAGATGTCTCCCCTGTTTAGTATGTAGTATTATCTTATTCCTCTTTTGTAGTTATCATGTTGCTGTACCAAAATAGAGACCATATCTTCTACAGGCTTTTTATTCCATGGGTGAGGCAAGAGAGAATGGGTGTCAGGGGAAAGTCTCTTCTAACAATTTAAAATATGTTGTTCTTCTTTAATGAGAAGAATGCATTAGGAATATCTGTGCTACATTTTATGACCTCTCACTTCTGTCTTAATTAGTGTCATCTTAATTAATGTCTGTACTGTTTTAGACAAATTTTGATTTGATTACACTTAACTTCTCATCCCTCAGTGCTTATTTTCGTCAGTAGTCTTTTATATGGGACTTTGAGGAAAATACATATCTTCAAATAATTATTTCACACCACATTCCTCCATGTTAGTATTCATCTTTCAGAGACACAGCATGTTAGTCGTACATTTCTACAAGCTTTATTCTAACATGGGAATAACTATAACTTGATAAACAGTTGTTATTGCCCCCATAGAATGGCTTTCATAAGTAAAAATGTTAAGTTCTGATTTGTTCTGATCAGGCTTTGGTTTGCCATTTTCCTGCTGTACATTTCAGTTGTTGTGGGGAACAGACTTTTCCTTCAAATTCTGTGCCACCTGAAGCGGCCTCTAACTCCTCAATTGAAAGGCAAAAATTGATCCCAGAATAAAAGATAACACTCTAGGTTTCCAGATCTCTGAAGTTAACTGTACAAATGGGAGTGGAAGAATGTTGTCACCTTTTATCTTTTCTGTAAGGTGTACAAAAAAAAGGGTAAGCACAGGGGTAAACCGAAACTGTTGCAAACAGAAGATACATTTTTAGTTTCAGAATATGGACTATGAATTTCAGTGGTTCATAAATGTTTGATATAAGCTTCGATATCAGCTTTTCCACTAGCGTCAGATTATTTGATGTGACTGCTTCCTAATATTTCTAACACTAGACCATTATTTCTGTATATGTATTTTAGGGATGATCAAAGATAGCAAGTATATCATTCCTATTGTGGAAATAATTTCAGCAGTTAATAGGTTAAATTTTTGTATTTTGCTTTCTATTAAAAAAAAAAGTTTTCTTACTAAATTATTATCTCTTTAATAGAATTTTATACTTTCTACCTCGAAGTGTCAGATTTAATATAGAAAAAGCTCATGTACTAATGTAGACAAAGGAATAATATTTTGATATCAGTATAATGATAGACTTACTGAGCAGTTCATTGCTGGTATAGATCACATTGATCAAGCTCACAGTAAATTTTCTAATACTTTTTTTGTAATTTAAAGCTGATATTTAGAAGAGCTAAGTCTTAGCTAAGAGTGGGCATGCTGTGGTTAGTACTTCACTGTTTTTACATTCACTCCTATTGATTCAAGTCATTTAGTTCAGAGATTTTGAATTCCCACAACTGCTCCTTGACCTGCTATTGAAGAATAGGGTGGATTTGTCTTGGCAATACAAAGTTGGAGTTCCTTAAATACCCATTAGCTTAAGATTTATCCTCGTTTCACTTAGACACATAACACACATGAAGTAATTCGTTAGCTGTTAGCTTACATTTTCTGAATCCTTACAGAAAGCAAATACTTATTACTCAGTAATTCCCCACTAAGGTCTAATTGATTGCCTTGTAGTCCCCATTGCAGAAGGTTTTATCCTATTAGAAGTCATTCACTTTTCTAGATGGAAGGGCTAGCTGGCAAAATTACTTAATTCCCATTGCTTGAAAGCAAGAACTGTCCTTGATAAAGGTATTATTGTGACATGCCAAAATCATTTTAATAGATTTATCTCCTATGGTTTTGTGATTTTTCTTGTTTTGGTTGAACTTCTTGTGTTTTGGGGGGTTATTTTTTTTCCCCCACTGGGGGAGTAAAACAATTCTTCATGACAATTCTAAGAATTAATAGATTTTAGTGGGCCTGATTTGATGTGAAAAATAGTCAAATCTGTCACTGAATATTATTCTTAGTGTTAAATACGCAAAATTCCACTGTAGGCAAAGTGAAACATTTGGCCCAAAGTAACATTTTTCTATTTTCAGAGGGACTCTTCATCAGTTTCACAGCCAAAACATGGCTTCTGGGAGAAAGGAAAACTGGAAGTGTTACACCTGTTTTCTTGAAATCAAAAAAGGAAATTTAAGATAAATTTGGCACAAAGTACGATTTTCATTTACCAGTTTTAAAGGCAGTAGGATTGGGTTTTACTTTTTTTTTTTTTTCCACCCTATAGTTCTACCAGTCATTTACATTTCTTATTTGAATAAAGCCTCTCCAGGGCATATACAGAACTCAGTCTGTGTTTGAGATTCCCACTGACAGCAGTGGGACATCTGTGTGTGAGCAACAATAGTTTGTGGCCTGTAGTTATTCTGTGCCTTAAAAGCATAATGCACTTCTGCCACTTAATATTTAATTTACATATTGATAGTACATAGGGTTACCCAATTCTTTCCCATAATACTTCTTCAAAACATGCAGGAAAGGAATATAGATACTATTGTAGTGCCCTCTTGACCCAAATCCACAGAGTGACTTGGGCCTTCTGATGCTGAGTTTTTACGGTATATAATTGGCCTTTGGACTTGTAGCTAAGTTAATGTTCAGGCTCCTGCATTGTAATGTGTTGGGAGAGTGGAGCAGAACAGCCACTGTCTGTGACCTGAGCTTCTTCATACTGAACACTGAAGAAAAACTGTTGTTTAAATCCTGCTCTGGGATTTTAAACATTATCTCATGCGTGGGCTAATGTACTTATTTCTGATAGAGGATCACAGATGAAAACCTCTTCAAGTTGGGCACCCATATCATCAGAAACTGAACCAGGAATGCCCCTTTCTTAGAAAGCAAACTTGAAAGTCAGATGTTAATGGTGCCTTCTCCACACATCAGATGAGGAAGAGCTTTTTTGGACTGTTGTCAGGCTTTGTTGAGCTAGTTCATAGTCAGCTCTCATGTCTGAAGAAAGTTGTCTACCAGGACAGCCTCTGTTCTTCTGAGAAGGCATACTTTGCTCTTTCAGGTGAGTGTGTGCCTTTTGCAAAGGGAAAACAGAAGTGAGGATATATTTATACATTTACAAATATTTTCAAGACTGAGTCAACCAGAGAGAGGAAGAGGGGGAGTCTGATGCCATAATCTTGAGATTGGGGAACTTAGTTATAGGCAGGAATCTCAGGATCCAGTCTCCACTCTAAGGACTGTCTATGTATTCTGCATTAAATGAGCACTGCAGAAAATGAAACTTAGAGTTATATTGCCTATAACAGCAGCATCTGCTTTTGATGATTCACAGAGATTTGACTGATGTGTTTTTAAATTGCTTTGAGGTAGCAAAATCCACATGGAGTAAGAGTTCAATATTTATTAAACAGAAACTTGTGGCCAGCTTCACATGATGGACTCCTAGCTCTGCAAATATCATTCAGAGCTGTTCTAAAATTGCAAATTGCTATTTTCATATATGGACTGATGTAGAGATATCCATAACATCTCATTCAGACATCTTGATTTCATTTGCTTGTAGCTCTTCCAGGTATTATCTTGAGGGCTAAACTCTTTCATGCGTGATACAGGCACATTTTAGATCCTAGGCTGAATGGTTTCATTGCATTTTTACCCTTTTCTTGTTGATTATTTTGCAAAATTTAGGTGAAGTTATTAATCTATTTCCAAAAAGAATATTAAGGAAAATGTTGCTTTTGAAAATGTTCTAGTGGCATTTTTTTTTGAAAACTTTTCTAGGCTTTGTGGAATTCTGATACTGAGCTGTCACCATCTCCTAAGGGACAGAGTGTTTGAGAACAGTCTCTACTTCAAGCATCCACACCTTTCATTCTGTTTGAAAGTGTAGATGCAAAAAGAAAGAGAGCACTGAAATTAATTGTGAGGAGCTGAAAACTCACTCCATACTTCACTCCATACCTTTGGCCTGATAGGTGAGAAGAGCTTTTCTCACAGATGGAAGACCTAAAGTAGGAAAAAGCACACCAGAAAGCTGTTCTAGTTTTCATGCAGTCTGTTTGGTTTGGTTTGGTTTGGGGTTTTTTTGCCCTGTTATATTTCTCAGCAATTTCTGTCTGTTTTCAACCTTTCCTAATAAAATAGCTTTCAGACCCCAAGTGATGCTTCTATGTACAGTCATTGGAAAAAAAAGCTGGTTAATGGATTTGGCTGTGAAAGACACAGAATTGTGGAAAACAGGAATATTTATAGCGAGACCTGCCGGAGAGTTTGTTAAATAATAATGGAAAATTACAGACAGCAAGGTGGTCTCATTATCTTTGGTATAGAATTAAATCAAGCATCCAGCAGAATTTGTTTAACCTTTCCATGAAATTGTACTGAATTGCTCCAGACAGCAGCAACAGCTCTTCTGACCCTGGATGTTTTGTTTTTTTTAAACATAGTTCTAAAAATTAATGGTGAATTTTCATGCAGAGGGATACTAGAAATGTTATTTAAACAAATAACCAACATGAAAGTGCTAGAATTTTTTTCCCCCAGTTTGATTACATGAGCTTTGCTGATACAGAAAGTGTACCCTTAGTACTACAAATGAGCAGGAGTTCCTTTTGCAGAGGAAAGTGAGAAGAAGGATCTTTGCATTTGAAATCATAAGTGAGGAATGGGGAAGGAAGAAACCCCTATCAGATAGCTACTGATTTCTTTTTGCTGCAGGCCCTTTGGGAATCCCTGGGGACCTCTTGGGAGCTCTCAGGTCTGTATCATTCTTTGTGTAAATATTGTGCTCGGCACTTTGTCCAAAGGCCCACTTCAAAACAATGTTATGTAAGAGCACCAATGCTTGAGATCTCACTGTGAGTCTTTGCATTACTCCTGCTCTTCTTGGTAATGCTTGTTTACCTGTAATGAATATCTTCTGGGGTTGGGGAACAATGGGTACCAAGATCTCCAGATCAGCGGTGAAGACCAGACTGAGTAGAGTCCCTAAAGGAGAGCTCCATTGCCCATAAAATATACAGTGTAAAGGTAAACACCAAAGCTAAAAAAAGAATCAAAGGATGGGAATCAGAATGATTTGGATTGGAAGGGACCTTTAAAGATCATCTAGTTGCAACCCCACCTCCAACCTGTAGGAACACCTTCCACTAGATCAGGTTGCTCAAAGCCCCATCCAGCCTTCCCTTGAATACTTTCAGGGATGGGGCATCCACAGCTTTTCTGGGCAACCTGTTCTAGTATCTCAACATAAAGAATGTCTTCCTTATATCTCATCTAAATCTACCTATTTTAAAACACCTCTCATACTGTCACTACAGACCCTGGTCAAAAGTCTCTCTCCATCTTTCTTATAAACACACTTTAAGTGTTGAAAGGACTCAATAGGGTCTCCTCCAGGCTGAAAAATGCCAACTCTCTGAACCTTTCTTTACTGGAGAGGAGATGAGCCCTCTGATCATTAAACTGTGACTGTATCTCTGATTGAGGTATTTCTTGAGCCTCTGGGGAGCTGAGACTCCTGGTCTTTAGTACACAGTAAGCCTTCACTTCACATAAACATCCAGTCTAATGCTAGGGATGTGATTTTTGACGGCTGCTTGGCTAGCTTTCTGGAGATACTGTTGCATGTGGCAGCCTAAAGATGTGTCTGTTCCAATAAACAGCATTTGTATTTCTTTATGACTGTGACATATTCTGCCTCTGTTAGCCTGTATAGGGGAATATGAGTCTTGGTTTAGCCTCCCACTGGGGCCCAGAGTAGAGTGCACTCTATCTGTGCTGCTCAGTATAGCCCAGAATAAAACACAGGGGCAGAGAGTGCATTTTGAAACAAATATGTTTACAGCCAGTATTGTTTGAGGCACAACTCATCACTGACATTATATAAAGCTTGCCTCTGAGATGTCCTTTATCCATCCAGCACTTTCATCTCATTAAATATAGCTCAGTGATTTCTTTTTTTTTCTGGTGAACAGATGATTACATTAATTTAAAGAAAAACAGTTGGCACACCAGTCATGTAAATGGAGAAAGACTATGGAGATAAAACAGCAAGTAACTGGTCCATTAGAAAAACTTTATTTTGTTATGCTATTCATTAAATATCACCCTCTAGCCATAGGTAGTGTGTCTTTCATTCACTTCTATAGAAGTGTGCTTAGAGATGGCTTGGAGTTGTACTTCTGTAATCTATCAGTTTTCAGTGCTTTAAAAATAGATATATTATTTAGGGAACTTGGAAATTTTCAAATTTTATTCTCTATTATCACTGCTTGAATAAGTTTGGTTTAATGAGAAACTGATATTGTGTTAGTTGCAATATATTTTAAAAAACCTGCAGTCATCCTGAGTTCAAGTCAGCTTTAATTTTTCCCTGTAGAAGACTGAAGAAAGGCAACGACATCAGCCTTGTTAATAGCTCTTCCTTTAGCTTATTGTTAATAATCACCATCAAATCAAAAGCAGACTTGGTGAAATTCCAATGACTTCAACAGAGCTGTAGCAGAGATAAATTTTGTTCAGTTCAGATACCAGGAATACAGGCACTGACACCCACGTCGTGTCCACTGCACTTTCTGTGCTAACAGACAGTTATTCTTGTTAGGGCAATGGAAATTTAGTAACTCTTCTTTCTTAGAAACAATTGTACAAATTGACAATTTTTACCAATTTCCCTGGACAAAAGTAGCACATCTATAACATGCCTTCTTTTACCTCCTTTTCAACGTTTTGACTATGCCAGGATAAATGCACATTTTGCAGGAATCATAAGTATATATTGCAGAAGGAACCTCTAACTGGGATCGCATCTGTTGGCTAAATAAGAAAGCACATATACCTACTCTATTGCAGCATACTGTAAACAGGTAACACAATTAGCAAAAGTTAATTAGTTGCATTTTATTCATGATATTTTACCACAAACATGAAAGACCCTAAAATTATGGAAAGCTCGGTAACAAGCTTACTAAGAGAGAGCACTTGGAAGAAAAAACATCCATTTTCCTGACTTTTCTTCCTCCTTTTCCTACAAAGCAGGGAGAAAATAATTCCTTCACCATTGAAAAGTAGGGTTAGATTCATCAGATGCAATTGCTTAGTGTAATATTGTTGCTCTAGTTCCATGAATTATTGTTACCTGAGGATAATTGATTTCTGGTGGGGAACAGAAGAGACTGGATATGTGCATTGGGAGTCTGATATGTTGCACAAAGTACTCTTCAGAAAAATGGGGTTTGTTCATCCTGGAGGAGAGCAGGGTATTTGAGGGATCCAGTTACTGTCCTCTACCACCTGGATGGGGCTGGAGGAAGGTGGTACTAGAATTTCTCAGAGGAGCAGCTTGAAAGGATAGGGGACAGCAGGCAGAAGTTGCAGTAAGGGAAATTTTTATTTAATGTCAGGGAAAACTTTCTCAGTAGAACTGGTTACAAACTGGAACTGAGGCTTACAGAGTCTGTCAGATATGCATCCTTGGAGATATTCAAAGCTTGGGAAGGCTCTGAGATATGATCCAATTATTATTATAATGTTTCCCTTTTAGCCACCACAATGTTAGTTAGAAGATTAATTGAATGAACTCAACTGGTTTTATTTGCTGTTGAAAATTAGGAGAAATGTAGGTATTCTGTGTATGAGGAAGGTAATCCTAGTACCAAAGCCTCTATTGTATTGTAGGTATGGAAAGCGTGGAGTTAATAGATCCTGAACTCTGGGATTTCCTCAGCTGAGAATGCTTCACTTTGTCATATCCATGTTTTGAGATGATTTCTGCAAAATCATAGAAGTTATAGGTTGGAGGAGAGGTTTTTCAGCTCATACTGGTGAAGTGAGATTTAACTGTGTTACTGTTCTGATGTAGAATGTTACTTACAGTCCTCGAATGCTTAGTTCATTTAGGTGTAATTTTGTTTGCTGTTGTGCTTACTTCTCAAAATCCTTTTTGTCTGATGACAGTGCAGTGATTAAACAAAAGAATCAGAAATATTACAAAGAAAAAGCAAAACTTTCTGTAAATTGAGGTGCTTAGATATTTACCACAACTCACAAGAAGATTTCAAGCTGCAAACCTGAGTTACACCTGTGTATTAAATCATTATCTACATCACTTAGCAATTACGGCAACTATTTGCCAAGAGTGCTTTATATAGAGAAAAGGAATGCTGAGAACTACAGTAAACGGGTTCCTAATGTATCTTAACTGACAAGCATTTTTGAAGTTCAATAGCCTCCTTTCAGAAAAACCTTCTTTGAGTTGATTTCATGCTTTGCTTTGTAAGCTGTTTGAGTTTACAACTTATGAATAATTTTGTTTCTGATCTAAGGTTGTTTTTTTTTTTTAAACAAATGACATAAATTTCATATTTGACAAAATAAATGTGTCGCTGCTGGAGTATTTTTAAGAACTAAATGTCATTATTATGCTTTTCCTTTTTTTTTAATAACACCATCTGTTTAGTAAACATCAAAATGGATTGATATGAGACTTTAAAAGTTCATAACGACAACAAAATAATGCATGACAGATTAGATAAGAACAAGTCATTAAAACGGCCTATAAAAGGACAACCATCTGTAGCACTAAAATAATCTTTCTATTGATGACAGTAATAACTTTCTAAGTCAGTGACAATTTTGAATTTACAGCATAAATAGCATTCATATGAACCAAATAATTGGAATTTTTTTTAATTAATGAATAGTCTTTTTTTCTCCTCTTACTCTTGTGAAGAAACAGAATTTATACCAAACATATGTGTGTATGCTTAATAATGGTTTGTATATTATCTCCCAAGCTCACAAAAAGCAATCATAAGTTCATTAAAAATACTATATGTAACTTCACTTCTGGGGAAAATAACTTTAGGTTTGCAGAAGATGTGTCTAATGTCCTTTGTCATTCTGAAAATCGTAACAGTAGGCAAGAAAAGTGCAAAATGCTGAGGAAGCAACTTCAGTTAAAGATTCATATGCACATGGATTCCCTCTTGGAGAAGCCACTGGGTGTTGTCTGAGCAGAGAAAAGCCAGCAGCTGACACAAGAGGAAAGTATTTGTGTGTTACTTTAATTAAAAGGGTACCTGTTCATAATAGTTTGATTGACCTCTTCAAGGGCATGTTATAGATAACTGTCTGCTTCTGATTGCACAGAACGTCTCTTTGGGAACCAGCATTGACCCCTGTTGCATCAGGATGGTGTGGTCACCTCTCCTGATTTGCATCTTGCTGGAGTTCTCCACTGCCTAACAGATTGATCCTGTTAGGAGTTGATTTAATTCCTTGTCTGTGAAAATTTATGTTCTTGGACTTAAATCAGCCCTTGTAATTCTCCATCAGTGCAAAAAGGAATTCACGGAATAGAAAGTATTACCTTTACTTCTTTTATTAGGCATATAGTTAAAGCTTTTCATCTCCAAAGTACTTTAGAAATGCTAATTAACCTTCACAAAACTTCCCTCCCCTTAATGGTAGATGGCACATGAATGACTCCCTGCAACATTATAATCCAGCCATTTTAGTAATTAGTTTTGAAGTATAGCACATGAACTAATTAGAAAATTGTGCAACTACTAAGCACGTGTTGGCTACAAATGCCTGGTTACTATTCAAAAATGTCACGTGGCTTCAAGTGATGTTGTAGTTGTTTACTTCATGGAGTAATTAATCTTTGTATGCCTTGAGACAGGTCCCTGCGAGTCAGAAATGCTAAGAGTGCTCCTTGAAAGCTTTTCTCTCTTCCAGCTGCTTGCTTCACCTCCTTGGGCTTATTCTCCTTGTTGAAGGCCTTTGAGGCTATGGAACTGGAGGGCTATGCCAAGCAGCAGTGCGCTTTATTAGTCACATGTATTGTACACAAGTAAAGCTGTGCCCAAGAGCATTGTCTGACTGCTAAAAGAATGAGCTAGTGTCACAACAAAGTGGTATAACTAAGCAGATCCTACTTCTTTGTCTTGGGCCAGATCATATCCCTGCTTTTCAAGCAAAGACAGCCTAAAGCCACCAAAACGCCTGTAGAAGAGTAAGCTTGGACAAACTCTTTGAATATAATCTTTCTCCTATGTAAGGGAGTTTTTATATCTGTATTAACGGAGAGGCACAGCATGTTCATAATACTGAATGTTCAAAATACTGAATACTTAGAGTGTGTCTATACCTCTGTATGTATCTGCATATGAAAAATACTTCGTCTTGTCTAGTCTTGCTATCAAGTGTATTCTTTTCTTCTGAAATAAAGTTCTTTGTTTTTTATCAAACATTGCATTGCTACCACAGAGCTATAATTTATGCAGTTCAGAAGTCCGTTTGAATTGACTAAGGAATACCTTTGTTTGTGACCTAAGTTTAATTAAAGAAAACTATCTCAAATAAAATAGTTCTAGACCTGGAACATACAGCAAGTGAACCTTGATTTATTTTGGGGGTCAGAGTCTTCAAGGAAAATAGTCTAATTTTTTTTTTCCATGCTTTTCATGTTTTCTATTCAGTGCACAGACAAGCAAAACAGCCTGAAACTTCCAGTATTGTGTACAGTCTCTGCCTATCGTAAGTCTGTTTATAGCACTTAAAAGTGTGTGGCTTGTGATGTGTGAGAATATCTTATCACTTGGTTTTGTTGGAATTGAAGAAGTTTAGTAAGTTCCTCTGATATTCTGTCCTTTGAAAATGTATCTGAATTCCTCAATTTTAAATTTAAACAATTTTGTGTAATCACGTTTGTAATTACTGTGTCACTTCTAGATAAGTCAACATACAATTGTACACAACATGCAACCATCACTTCCACCATTTTGATACTTTCCTTTTCTCCACTGGCCAAACATCTTTCCCAAACTTCAGTGACAAAAAACCCCAAACACTTAAACAATATTATTTCATGTTAAAGTCAAAATAATTGCCTTTCTACTCAAGACAAAGGACTAAACTGTGTAGGATTTGTTTCCATATTTTTTTTGTGTTGACTTGCAACAAATTTTTCGAAGAAAACACAATTTGATTAGTTTTATGTATTGATGAATAGCTGTGGGCTTTGCCTTATTTCAGGCATACACTTAATCTGTTTTCCAATGTTTAAATTAATTGAAAATTTTGGTGGTTTTTTTGGACAAGGGAGGAGAAACCCCATTTTTCTATATTGGCAGAATTATTTTGGTGTCTTCAGAAGATGTTCAAGTGAGTGACAGAAGATGAGTTGAACACTTACCTGACAGTTTGTGTAGAAAGATGTTGTTCTAAAATATTATAGTTCACAAACCAGTCTGGCTAATCGTCTACCTTCTAGCATCTCTTCAGCAGACGTTTTTGGGTTCTGGGAGCTTCAAAACCTGGTTAAATCACGCTGCTCTAACAGTTCTTACCCTAAAGGTCGAATAGTTTGTTGTTGTGTCTGGTTTTTTTTTTTTTCAATTATAATTTTCCTTTCTCAAGATGGCAATTCTTCTACCTGTGATGATTGAGGTTTCCTGTATCTCTTACATAAACTTGATACAAAATTACGTTTCTGAAACTTAAATTTTCTGTGCTTTTTGATTCCACACCTTCAAATAAAGAACTTCTTTTTTTTTTGCCAAAAAATTAGAGTATCTTATCTGCATTCCCTTTAATCATTTGGTCTTAACTTTTTCCCTTAGAGTATTTAAACTTCTAATCTCCAAGAACTAAGGATCAAAATAAATATGGAAGATAAGACTTTAAACTTGAAATCCTGTTTACTCCCATATAGCTGTAGTTAGCCACACATTGTATAGTGTTGAGTGACTCTAGTGTTTACTGACCTCGATGTGAGAGGTCTTGTTGGTCAGTACAATTGAAAATGTTATCTTTTGCTGAGGTAGGCATTTGCTGTATCTGTTAGATTAACATATATTCAAATTATAAGTGAATATTTTTTAAATCTTGTTAATATCAATAATAATCTGTCAAGTAAATTAGAGATGTACTACAGCAACACAAAACCAAATAAACAAGAAAACCCCAACAAAACAAACACCAAAAAACAACAACAAAAAAGGGTATGTGTATATTTTCTTGTTTAGTAGCCCTACTTTTTAATTCTTACCTGCTATGACTGCACTACTTTAATGTTTTTGAACTGTGGTTGATTGAAACTGTAAACTTTAGCATAGCATTTAGGGGTTTAATATTATTAATGAATACAATACTGGATTTTTCTAAAGGCTCACTGGATGTGTGAAGCAATAAGTTGAGAGCTGTGTAATGTAGTTCTTCGGCATGGGCTTTGTGGAGGGTTCACTGAAGGTGATTTTTTTTAGAAAAGAGTTCAGAGAAACTAAGGTGGATTCTCATCCTTTCTTGTTTCAATTGTTTCTCTTAGATTAGCTGAATTATTTAGGGTGTTGGTCAAAAAGGGCAGGATGACAGTACCAGCTGTTCCTTAGGCAAGTAAAGGAATTTGAGAAGCTATAAAATCTATTTGGAACTACTGTTAATTAAGGGTGTAAATTGTCGTAGTCCCCTTACTACATATATGTCATCATTTTGGATGCCCAGCAAAAGTTTGGGTTTTTCTGTGTTTTTTAGTCAACATAGGCAACCACTACAATATTTCTGTCTGTGCTTGAGTAGTGGTTGTGATAAGAATGACATTTACATTTGTTTTATAATGTTTTTAGTCTAGATCCACCTAGTATCTAATGTATATTTGAGTGTTTAATGACTTTTTCAAGATGATGACTGCATGCAATAAATAGTGTTTGATTTCTTGAGGATCTGCATCCTATCAAAGTGATACACAACTTGCTTGATTAACTGGTCTGAATTCTGTATTTACATGATCCGTAATGAACTTAAATAATACTGGAGGGTTCCAACACATTTTTTTAATGATGCTGAGTAAAATACTACCCTAGTTATTCATGGCAATAAAAATAGGGTTATTACTTCCTGGTACCTGCCAATGTTACTCACCCTGTGATCTCAGATCATACTCAGAAGTTTCTAATACTTTGTGTGATGTATGTTTTTAACCAGCTTCTGTGAATTTTAGGTGGTACTTTTGATACAGTAGATGTTGAAAGTGCAAGAGAAAAAATTGTCTGAGTCTTGTGTGATGAATAATACTCTAGCATTTATTATCACAAGTAAAAGTTATAGATAAGTATCTGTTTTACTAATTCAGTCTATAGTATATTAGCAAAATGAAGCCTATTAGTTATAACATTGTTTTGGTAACAGGTAAATTAATATAAAAAGATGTATTTGTTCTCCTGCCTGTATCTCTGATCAATCAAGATGAGTCTCCCCATTTATTTTGCTGCAAATTTTCATGGTGTTCTGCAGTCTGAAAGTTCTGTTTTTCAAAAGTGTGCAGTCCTTGCTTCAGCAGATATGTGCACAGAGGTCATCATACCTTGCATTGCGTACTGGTCTGGATTTGCTTACTCTAAAAGCTGTCATTTGTGCAAATATGCAGGTGTTGACACTCCACACATTGTTAAGAACTTTATTTTCTTTAATTATGTTGTTATTTGGAGAAAATTATTAATCTGCATTAGCCTAAGGGCAGACTCAGTGATAATGACATGATCAAACTGGGTCACTTGCTTACTTGCTTGGTTTGTATTTTTTTTTAGTCTTATTTACGCAGTGACTGTTGGGCATTCTTGCACAGGCTAAGGCCCCAGTTGTACCCATGAATTGGTGCAATTACCTCAGGCAGCTGCACGCAGATCTGGATGTGCTGAGCAGGGCTTTCCTCGCCCCTGGCAGAAATTGCCCTCCCCTAGAGCATTTATTAGCCAAGTCGCTTCATAATGTGGTGTCAATATTTTCTTGGATATGATTGCTGTTGTCCTAAGACATACAATTAATTTCTGAATTTATTTCTTATGCTTTAATACTAAATAAACAGAAAAAAACACTTACTGATTTATACTTATTTAGCTTCTGGCCTGCACTGTGCTTTAGCTTAACAGCTCTTGCCTCCTTCCGTCATCTTCTATCCAGTCCCAATTCCTTGTTTCAGATATTAATAACAACTGAAATATCTTCATCAGCTGCTATTCTGATGCACTAAACAAGTCTTGAGTTTTACACTAATAAGATATATTGAATAAATACTTAAGTGTATGACAATACATCAACAAAAAATCAGCAAAGCTTTACTCTAGTCCAAGTTATCTTCTATATATCTTGGTAATCACTTAACCTTGCTTAAATGTAACATAATAAGTTCATAAAGAACTATTATACATGACATAAAAATTTTAGAAAGGGGTGAGTTCCCATCTCTTAAACTCCAGCTTCATCCATATTTGGAACACATTCTCATTGCTTGAACTCAACCAGAAGACTTTTCAACTTTCTCTTCTTTAGGCTTAAAACGATCAATTATTTGAACTCCTGAAATATTTCTTGTTTTGGACTTTTAAGTGAATCCAAATTGTTCTGCTGCTTGTAGAAAACTTGTCACTTAACCCCCTATGACAGTGCATAGCTATGAGTTCCAGGAAAACTTATTGTACCTCTCCAAACAGGTTTCTGTGCTCAGTCCATAGGAAGGTATCTGTCGTCTGTAAAGGTATTTTTCTGGTTTGACTGGTTGTGGGGTTTTTTCCACTTCTTTTTTCCTTTTTAAATTTTTTTAAAATT
>JANIJG010010081.1:77804-91955 GCA_024611175.1 Megaceryle torquata | reverse complement strand
TCCTTTTTAAATTTTTTTAAAATTTTTTATTTTTCTTTTCTTTCTTTTTACTGCTTTCCCATAGTCAATACATACTCATGCACGTAGAAAATATTACCAAAGTAAATGGCAAGACTCCCAGATATCTCAGATATAACCCGAACTGTCCACAGTAAGAATACATAAGACTTCCTGCTAATTGCTGTTGCTTATCACAGTGTATAATGAGTGCTCATCAACCCAAGAAGTGATAAGTATGGTGTAAAGCTTCAAGAAGCAGCAGTGTTGGAGAATGGTTAATTTATTTATTTTTAAGAGAGAATGGGACTGAGAAATGTTATAGGCATTTTTGAAACATGGCAATATTTTAACAGCATAGAACTGAAGCCTGTCTGAACTTTCCCTTTTGCTTTCAGAATAAATCTGACAATTTTTGAGCTGAGCACCTTTGCCAATCTAGTTTTGATTATAAGATGACAAAAAGAGGGCTTTATACTAGGAATTGATTGCAGCTTTAACTCGGGAGCTGTTACTTCCTTTCTTTAATGTTCTTTGCTCCCTCCTTCAGTATACCCTTTATTAAATTATTCTATCATGCTCCTTTTTTGACGCAGGCACAGTTTTAAACTGCTGGCCCATAACAAAACATTTGTGGCACAGGTGGTTTAGGGAGTACAAGAGTTCCTCTCAGACAGTCAGCTGCTCTATGTTTTGATGTCTGGGAGACAGTCTTCTTAGTTTCATTAAATAGGAGGTGGTCCAGAAAATTAAAGGTGCTGACAGTACTAAGCAGCTGATTATAGACTAGAGTTATTAGTCCTTGTAGTTTCATGACAGCAACAATTGTTTACATTTTCTTAAAGTTAAAAGATTCAGAAAAACAATGGAAATTGGGTGTAGAGCATTTAAGATGTAAAGAAATGAGGAAAGATTTTATGCTGATAATATTCTTTATTCCTTTTCCCTCTGGTTAGGCTAAGTTTTATTTTAAAAAACATCACTAAAACCAATATTCACAGTCCTTTTTTAGAGAGAATAAGAATATATTAAAATGGTGTGGAACTATTAGCATTATATTTTGCATGTCTGATCCTGCTTCTGAGAAGGCAAGCAGGCACAAGGGAGCAGAGGGACCAGTGGGTGCAAGGGGGACAGACTGATGTGCCTAATTATTCTTGTCTCACTGAAGGAGTGGCGTTGTTGGACTAATTAAGGCATTCCTTTTAGCGGCCCTTCTCATTCTGATTTTTAATAGAACTGCAAAAGATGTCATCTTGGTTGCTTGAACCTGAGGCATGAAAAAAGATCTTAGAGAAGTGGAGATGATGGTAAAGGATGCAAAGGGGAAGTCACAACAGGAACTGGTCTTGCATTGTGGATAGACCCGAAAGCTATCTGAAGCAGGTGGAAATAGTTTGGCCAGGATACTTCTAAGGACCAGAATGGTGAAGAGCAAGTATCCCATAGTGCCATCCAAGGTGGAACAAGCAGCTGGGACGATAAAGAATACTTATTTTCAGTCTACAATTTCTCCACTGTGACACTGAAGTTGCCACCAGGAAAGCTTCTATTTCATTATGGAAGCCTGTGAGCTTAAGGGTGCTCTTTTCTCCTGAAGTAGTACGCAGTGGTGGTTTTGGTTTTTATTGTTTTGGTTGTTTTCTTTAAGAGAGTGGAGGATGACAATATCTGTATTTTCTGGTTTTAGTTGAAGGGACCCTTCTGCATATGCTTACCTTTATTGTTTTTTTCTGAACTTCTATATTCCATGCATTCAAGCACGTACTCTTTAGCACACCATGCTGACTGCAAGTCTGAGGAGCCATGATTCAAAAGTAGTTACCACTTTTGTTTTGTTTAACAAGTTGCATGAACAGCAATTTCTAAGCTTCATGCCCTGCTTTCTTTATGGTGTAATGTATTTGTAAACATGTTTCTTCACTTACTTCAAAACATGTTTGTTCTGCCTCATTTATTTGCAGATAACTTACTGTATCTTGGATCTTCAGCTTCTTTTTCTAATGATTGCTTTGAAATATTATTTTAATGAACCTATGAAACACATCATGGTATTTTTTTATTGTGGTTGGACTGCTAATGATACTCATCCATTAAGTAAATGGTTTTGTAAGTAATACAAATGTAATAAATAAAGTTAGTCAGTTCTTTTTTACCACTTTTCTGCTGATGGGCATACCACATGCTGGGAAGGTAATGTTTCATGACCAGAATAGTTCAGTTTGTAGGCGGCCTGGGAATCTTTGTATTTAGATTCAGTCAAAGAGCTTCAAAGAACATTGTGAACTATAGTTTATATAGCCTAAAATTTATGATTTTGAATCAGATTGCAATGTAAGATACATGTTTGGCTTCAGTGGTATATTCCAAAGCATTGTGGTTGGTTTAGGCCTCACTGTGCCTAGTCTTTGATGGAAACGGTCTTACTAAATTGCATCATTTGAAGCCATAACTGAAAGTGGTATTTCAGCTGCTGAATCTGAAAGCTCTGAAATACAGTGAGCATTTCACTGCGAGGAAGCAGAAGGGTCCCGTGGTTGGGAGATGTAATATGTGTAATAAGAAACTGTTATGTTTGCTACAGGCTGGAACTGGGTAAGTCTTCCACCCATGTTTTTCAGTGGGAAATAGTGAGGGTGCTTTTTGCCTCAGAAGGGTGATGGAGTTTATTTCATTAATGCTGTCATGTGATATATATAGAATTTAAACAAATAACATTAGGGCAATTTACATAGATTGTATACTTTAAAGAATAACAAATATACTCAAGGTTAGTTATAACCCAAGGAGGACTGGAGGTGGAAAAAGGCTTCTATCCGAGTGTTTGAACTCAATCTTGAACTGCCACGAATTAGTCTGAGAACTTCAGTGGAGGATGCCAACTGTCTTATTTTAGCATACTGTAGTGATTCTTGACCATCACTATGAAATAACAGGTGGGGTCATCATTACAAATAACACACTGGATAGATGGTGGAACACAGGCAAACTGGCACTACATCCTTTATAAATAGCTATATATAACAACAATTATTTGACCCACAAAAGTTAGCATTACAGGTAGGTACTTATATTAAAGAAAACCCAAACAGTATTCAGGTTACAAAAAGATTATTTTTTTTTTCTAGCTTTCCATTGCTTTATTGTAACGTTTCTAAGATGAGCACTTACAGGAATAACTCAGGTTGCATAGTAAAGGTGGATATTTAGAATAAAGCCATAGTCTCTGACATCAGAATAGAGGCATAGCCCCTGCCATCCTAAATGGGGGATTTTCTTAATGAAGAGAGATATTTTCTTTGAATCCTTGAGAGATCAATAGCAAATGTCACTGTGCAAAACTTCTAGGGATGTGCCAATGGCATAAAAAGAAATCATGCTGGTTATAAGTTATAAATGAGACATTTTCTTGAACTACCAGAGATGATTCCTTAATAAGATTCATGTCACTTGATTTATTTTTTAATATACTTCAATTCTCAAAGGATATCAGAAATATGTAATTTACAGCTCTGAAATATAATCAGACTTAGTCATGAGAAGACCAGGCTTATCCACGCATATGGAAATGCCACAATATTTTACCAGGTAATTATAGATGGATAATTTAGGTTGAAAGGATAGGTCAGAAGTCTTCCCTGAAATGTTATTAATTCACTGAAGAATGAGAGTTACTATAAAAAATATTATTTTATCTCTTTTGGAGAAAGTAGTGCCTTTGCACTGCTCTAAGTGGTTCATTAAGACTTAGGTGAGATAACACAGGCAAAGAGTTCACTTTCTCCAAGATTTTGAAGGCACCTGCCACTAAGAATGAAAAATGAATTTACTAGTGTTTTATAAGGTCTTCTACAATCACTACTAATTTTGAGGCAGATAAAGGCAAGCATTGTCAGCAAGCGTGCTTCTACTGCCCCAGCTTTTTTTCAATAGTATTTTAAAATGATTGCCTAAGGCATTCATTCAGGGAAAGAAGTACAGAGGTGATGGAAAATGGAGATTTTTGTACTACTTCCACACATTAAGATGATTTGGGAAAATTATCCCATTTTCTAAATGTCCTGCCATCATGAAATGCACAAAAGATTAGGATTTGCTTTGATTGAATGGCATTTTTTTTAGGCTTTGACTGTGTTCTGAACTCTAATGTGCGCTTGACTGGGGATTGGAGTACAGTGCAGGCTGCAGTTGCTGGGTTGAAGTTTTGGACTTAGAGAGAATTCTTTTTAAAACATCCTTTAGCTTCTAAAATGCGGGTGTGTCTATATTGGCTCAGTAAAGCTAAATACAAATTTCAGATGGATTTATTTGCTGCAGATGCAAATTAGATTGATGTGATTTTAAAACTTTTGTATTTTGATGAAGAGAGAAATTAAGGTGAAGTGAAGAAGTTAAATCGGATTTGATAATTTTTGTGTGTACCACTTGGAGATCTTGGTAGTAAAAAGAAATCATTCAGGTTCTTACCCATGGTACACAGATACAGAATGTCATGGTTTAGGGTCAGGGCAGCCCCTTAGACCTATAACAGATGCCCTCTGTTAACCCCCCTTCCTCCCCAAAGGGGAAGAGAAAAGGGAATAAGAGAGAGAGACTTATTGGTTAGAAAGGCAAACTAGAACAGCTTTAATGAAAATAATAATAGAAGATGGAATACATACAAATATATATACAAAACCAGTACTGAACCTAACCCCTCCTGATGGTAATTATGTCACCGTCACCCCTGATGCTTTGGAGCAGGCACTGGGAGGGTCCCAGACTGACCCCAGCAGCAGATGGAAGCTGATTTCAGGAGCTGGATTCAGGTACTGGATTCAGGCACACACAGGTCAGGTTAGAAGGCAGAATGCACAGAGTCTTCCTCAGATGGTCTGAGTAAGAAGCCAGAACAGGACCTGACACAAGCCAAGCAAAACTGGCAAAGCGGGACAAGAGGGACAAGACCCTCCTGATCCCTCAGCTTTATACCAAGTGTGACATATATGGGCTGGAATCCCTTGCTGGTCAGCTCAGGGTCACCTGTCCTGTCTGCTCCTCCCTGCAGGTGCAGCCTTTTATTTTCTGCACCCCCTCCACCATGGTGCACAAGATCCAGCAGTGGCCTTCATCTGCACACCAACCCTTGGTAGTAACTCTAAACATGGGGTGTTATCACTGCTAGAAGCAGATACTTCCTGTGAAAAAGGCTGCTGAGTTCTGACAGTGCAGTTAGAAGAACTGAGCTGAAAAGTAAATCTCTGAACAGAATTAGTTCTGTTCTCACTCACACCAGGGCACAAGTTAAGCTCACAATACACAAGTTTTGGACTAGTTAGGAGATACTTTTTTCTCTCTGAATTTACTCTTATAAACTTCTGAATCATTAAGTTTTTTTATTGCAAGTCAAGAATCAGAGTTTCATCTATTTATTTCTAAATTTCTAAATCATATGATTTCAAAGAGACTATCCCAGGAGGTGCATTAATAGTGGAGGAGTGTCATAGTCACTGGATACAGGATTCAAACATCTCTAGAAGAAAAAAAAAAAACAGAATGACCATATTATTCTGATTCAGTTCAAAGCTGCTAGCTTAGTATTGCCATCAGTACAGGGCCATGTGTCCAGAAAAGTTCACTGTGTGCAAATAAACTGGAATGCATTTAAAAAAAAAAAAAAAAAAAGCACTTCACTGAAGACCTTCCCTAAATGATGATTAATTACTCTTTTAAGGGTTTCTTTTTCTAGAGATATGCTGAACTACTCAAGAGTAATTTGAAATTGGCAGACCATGGACACTTTCCCGTCTGCCCTTCTTCCACTGGCCAGCTTTTATTGGAACATTGCAGTTATCCCATTTGGAAGTGAAGTGGGAAATGTCATCCTTTAAATTTTAGCTGTCGTGTCAAATTAGGTCAGACTTTACAGCATGTCATAACAGAAAGTGATGCAGCGTGTTATAAACAGTCTGCTAAAAGTGTGCATGTTATAATGCCAGTTGTACATTATTTGAGAATGAAAGTGACTTTCTGCTTATAAATCTTTATTGGATTTATAGCTTTTCTGAAAAGATGAATAGTGGGAATTACTAGGTCCTACAATGTTGCAAATCACTTGTGTTGTTTGACTATTCTGTTGAAAAATCTATTGCAGTCAACAGTGCCAGTTTTCTAAAGAGGGTTGAGGTCTGTACTGAATCACTTCATAAAAGAATTTCTGTGTAGCAAAGTTAAGCATAACACGGTTTGAAACCCCAGAAATAATGCAGGTGATTTTACTGGTTTACTGAACTACAGAAATGATTGAATTTCTTTCAAAAAAGGTGAAGAAAAGGTAGGCTTTTTTTCTTGCTTGTAAGCAAAAGATTGTGAAGGAGAACTCCACCCATTAGAAAAAATGAGGTATTGTGTTACCAGTCTGTTAGACCAATCTGCTAGGCATGATGGCAGAAGAAATCCATAATATTGCTCTTCCAAATATGCCAGTTCTGCTACAGCAAAAGTCATTCACTGTGTCAAACCTGGACAAAGGAATTTATGAGAAAACATTTTTTACATAATATTTATTTAAATGTATCCTGTTCCATTTTCCTTTAAGCATTCATGAGAAAAACGAATTGATGTTCATTATCTAGAACTGTTTAGGCTAGGGTTTATACAGAAGACTCTCATATGTAATACAACTTCCCATGTCTGGAAAAAGGACCATATGGCATGCTGTATTTGAGGCATGCTATCCTGATGTAGGTCTTCTGCTAAATGTGGAAAATCAGTCAGATAGAATCATAGTGCTCGCTGTATTAGGTGAGATCTGTTGTTAGTGGCCTTACACTGTGCTGTATGCAATACAATCACAGGTATTTCTTGCAACCACAAGCTGATCAGTTAGTACACAATGCAAGAGACAACTCCACAGAAGCATATGAAGTACCACCAAGTCCCATGGAGTAGTGATCAGCTGGATTACCGGTGTGCTTAAAATCCGGAGTGTGTAACACCAGATGGTGTAAAAATATTTAATGAGTGAGTGATTGTGCTTCACTGTTCCTGTCCTGCCTTGGGTGATGGCAGATGACCCAGCCACAAATACTCTTCATCTTGTGTCTGGCATTAAACAGTGCAATGCTCTGGATTAAGCTGCTTGAAGTGCAGCTGAAAACTGAGAGCCTGTCTGCTTGTTTGTCATGGTAGTTTAGATAAATTTGAAAGGTAACGTGAAAGGATTCAGAATAAGAGCAGATAAAGAAGTTCTGGCTAACAGCCTCTCTATCACTTAATACTCTGGTAAACCAGCAACACTGACTTTCACTGATGTAGGTCAGGTTGCTGAGTGCATAATGGCTGCTGTGTTTACTTGGCAACATCAAACACTTTGCTGTACTTTAGCATGCCACTTGCGGCTGAAGGCTGTAGCTGTCTCTTTCTCTAATATGTTTACAGCAATTCTGTACCTCAAAAAGGCTATTATTACTGTTAAAGGGGAAGGGATATGTGGGTATACAAATGGGACAGGCCTGGGTGTGCACCCACACTCATATGCCATACACTGTAGATGTCTATCATTCCACACTGTGCACTGAAGACCAGCATAATGTACTGCATTTGTTTTTTCTAATTTGGACTATAGTTTCTCTGCATCCCTCTTCAGCCTAGTTACAAAATGAAGAAGGTAGCCATGGAAATGCATATTATTATTTGTATCGTGATAAAGTTTAATGGTCCAAACTAAGTATTTAAATTTCATCACATTTAAGTATCTGAATGGGTATTTTCTCTTTTCTCTGAAAGCCATAGCATCTAAAAAAGCAAAAATCTATGAAAGCCTGTGAGAGGAAAAGGCAGATCTAAAGGGTGAACAGGTTCGGTCAAGGTTAAAGAGCATCTTCAAGGCCTTCATGGGTTAAGTGAAAGGAAAATTCTTCTCCCAAATATAGTGAATTGGTTTGATTTCCATGCAAATCAAAGGAATTTGAAGGAATACTTGTTTGAACTTGCCTCATTTGGCTCAAGATATGCTTGATTCCTTGTTGCTGTTTCCATTTTATTTTCAGGTGCTTCTACAGAATGAACAGCCTCCATGGGCAGTCCTTACAGCTTTGCTCTGTCGGGAAACAGTATATTGACTACTGGGATGTGGGCTGTTCAGTGAAAGAAACCATGAGTTAGTCCTTTGGCAGTTGTGTGATTTTTAGCCTTGAAAATACTTTGTGTAGGTGATACTATTAGGTATGTTTATCCGTATGTGCAAAACATGTGGCAGTGACTCAAACAACATTGCTCAGCAAACTCACCGAAACAAATGCCCTCTAGCTCTACTTTTGACAAGACCTCACAGGTAGGATTGACAGGTTGGAAAGACAACAGTTAGAAGGTCATTAGTTTGCTGGGGCCAAACAGAAGTGGCTGAGGATTCCCAGCATTTCTCCTGGAATTTGACACTTCCAAGCAAACTCACTCGGTTTTGTAGCTTTATATACCAATATGTTCCATAGTAGATGAACAAGTAAATAATTCAGCATTCTCCTGTGCTTGTGGAAACGTAACTGTTTAAGAGTGATGTTTCTAAGTCCAGTAAGCCAAAACCAAAAAGACTTTGAAACAAGAGAAACCATGCTTGAACTAGAATTAAATATTTGCATGGAAAATCACCCCAAGGAGTGTAATCCATCTGTTTAGACTATGCTTGCTGTAAGTGATTGGCAGTGCACTACTCTGCCTTTTTATTATAATGATTTTAAGGACTTTATTTTTTTTTTCTTTATTTTTTTCTTCTTTTCTGTTTTGTTCTAATACAGTGTTTGTGTGAAATATTAAGAGGAAGCAATGTATGTGGCAAGCTGCCAGAGCAGCCCAGCTAGGTTTAAAAAACTTCTGTAAAATATCTTGCTTTTCCATAGTCATAAATGAAAGAAATGCAACAGAATCTGGCAGGTCTGGGAGAAAGCCAGCAGAAGCTCCAGGGAAGGGTTTTGCTCATCTTTCATTGCACTGTACAAGGTTGCTCTTGCTTTGCCTTGACATCAGTTTGCTTTTTTGGTTAATTCATGCTGGCCCTTAGCAACTGTTTATCACTCAATGTGATCAGACCTTTTATGAGCCATATTACTCACAAGCCAGAATTATATGCCCTATATGTAAATGCAGGACCAAGCAGGACCAAGCTAAACATGAGGTGTGCTATTTTTTCCACATTATAACCCACAAACCTTTCTTCATAGAGCACCTTCTACATGTTTTGAATCCAGAATTGGTGTCATAGACCAAAGCAGGTATTTTAATGTAATGATTACATTTTCAAGCTGTTCTGTTTCTCATATTATGAAGTCACAGACCAATTCAAAACGTCATAATTTCAAAAGGCTGTTGCGTTGGAGAATTCACAGCTCACCACATACACAGTGTACCCAGAAAAACGACTGTTCCCTTTTCATCTCCTCAGGATGTGAGATACAGTGATGATGTGATTGTGAGACTGAAATGAACATAAAAGAAAATTAAAGGTGTGTAATAAGCACATCTGAATTCTACTGAGTAGGACAGAAAAAAAGGCAGAAGACTGTTTTTGCCTTGCAACATCTGATGTAGGATAGCATTATCCAATTAGTTAGCTGTCAGGAAAGGCTATTCTTCAACATACAGCTTGTAGACAGAATCTTATAATACCCAAGAATTTCTATAGACCACTTCAAAAACTCTTGAGTTTCATAAGGGGTATGATAGCTTCTATCATGCATTTGATTTGAACAATTTTAACCTGAATTTTATGAGGAATCCAAGGCTTCCAGAATAAAATAATGGGAAGGATAAAATGAAAGATCCAGTAATCCCTGGAGTTGCTCAAGTTATTTGGTGAGTGAAACCTTTTGTGTGTGCGTTTGTGTTTGTGGAACTTAGATTAAAACTGAACTACACCCCTATAAACATTGCACTACATACTGCATAGTGTCTATCAATAAAAATGCCAAAGAGTTTCCAGCTGGAAGACATTCCCAATTTTTACCAATTTTTTAGTGGAGATGCAAATGCACAGATTGCTGCTGATTTAAAACATGTGGAAAAAGCCCATGGAGATTTATATTTCCTTCATGATTGAATGTTGGTGCTTGGTGTTATGTGAAAAAGCAGTCACTTGGTTTAATAGTTGCACAGCTGGTGGTATCTGAAAAATAATCATTATGATAGAAAGCACACATTTTTCATGGTTTTTGTCAGGTCTGTCAGAATATGTTCTATGCTAAGTCTACACACTTCATTTGATATTCCTTAAATTAATATATTAACATATAATATTTTTAAGAATGTCAAACTTATAAAATGTGACTGTATTTGAAAATATAACAAGAGTATGGCTGTGTAAAACAAAGCAATTTGCAGGATGCGTAAAGTGAGAAAGTCACTATGATCCGTGTTTAGAAACAACATGTCATTATTGTCTGGAAAGCAAGTGAGAAATTGCAAGAATTATAATTATGCATAACCAAGTCAGCTTGGTAATATGTGCTGATTTGAACATCTTTAAATTACAGTGAATATGAAATTATTAATCTGAAGGTCAAAACCTCTTGATTACAAAAGCTGGATTTCTCTTTGCTCCTCTGTACCTTTTCAGGCCTTTTAAGCAAGTGAGGGGAGACAGATCAATGAAGTCTTTAACTGAACACACAATCTCACTTGTGAGGATCTGGATACTTGCTTGATGTCCATTACTTTTATCTGCAGAGTTGGACAGTTGATCTTTTTATCTTCTCACTGCTAGAGGCTGGGGTCTGACTGGGAAAGAGGAATCTATTTTCTCCTTCTCTCTTTATTATATGTTAGTGGACAACCCACTAATACATAATTCTGTGCCCTGTGGACTTCTAGCAATGGAAGGAATGATAAGGAGAGAGTAAACTATGAATGATCAGAGCAGTGACTGATCAAGTTATAGTTCGTTCTCCCTCTTTTTGTTGCTTTGTCAGATGGCAGAGGTTTAATCTCCAAAATAAGGGGGTTTTGTGAGATCTGGAAGGAAATATTTCTATTTCTGAATCTGAACTATCTCCTCTTAATCTCATGAAGTAGAATGTGAGTGGCTCCATGCTGAATTGCAACACCTTGCTGTTAGATTCTACGTCAGGGAAGGAAGTTGGTGAGTTAAGTTCCATGTGTTGGGTCTGATGACTTCTTGGCCATTTCCTATGTGCAGTTCCTACAGGAAACTCTGAAGATTTTGTGGATAGTCTCATAATGTACAAAGTAGCACATTAATTCTGTACTTGGAAATTCCTATAAAATTTACCTGAAGTATAACCCTTACTGTGTAAAGGATATTGAATGTAATCTGTTACTATCAGAAAATCCAATGATTTGATTTATGAAAAATTACAGTATTTACATTGCTTGCTTTTGCATTGCCATGACATTTTAAAGTTCTTACTAGTATTTAAAAGTTTAACTGCATAGTAAAGCAGTTGCAATTTTGCCACAAATATTTCATAGAATTGTCAAATAGTTTGTGTTGGAAGGGACCTTAAAGATTGACCTTGAAAGATCAACTGGTTCCAAACCCCCTGCCATAGACAGGGACAGCTTCCCCTAGACCTGGTTGCTCAAAGTCCCATCAGTCCTGGCTTTGAATACTTCCAGTGATGGAGCATCTGCAGCTTCTCTGGACAACCTGCTCCAGTGTCTTACTACCTTAATAGTTAATAATCTCTTCCTTATGTCTAATCTGAATCTACCCTTTTCCAGTTTGAAGGCATTGTCCTATCACATGACGTTGTAAAAAGTTCTTTTCTAGCTTTCTTGGAGGCTCCCTTTACGTACTGGAAGGCTGCCCTAAGATCTCCCTGGAGCTTCCTCTTCTCCAGGATGAACATCCCCAACTCTCTTAGCCTGTCTTAACAGTGGAGGTGTTCCAGCCCTCTGATCATCTTCATGGCCCTCCTCTGCATGTGCTCCAACAGGTCCATGTCCTCCTTATGTTGGAGGCCCCAGAGCTGAACACAGTACTCCAGGCAGGGTGTCAGTAAGCTCAATTCAAGTAGAAAAAAAAATCAGAATTTGCATGGGATATGTTACTGTTCTAGTTTGGCTAGCTGCTTTAGCAAAAACCTATAGAAAATACACCTTCTCTGATGCTGGTAGAAATTTCCATGCACTCATAGTTAGGGTTCATTCAATAAAGTGGCAATGACTATCCACTCTTAGTTTTCACCCAGACAGCAAAAAGTAAGGATAATGGCAGAAAATAGAACTTGCAAGTCACAAGATTGTCAGCTGTCCTTAGGTCCCTTCAGTGCAGCCAGAAAAGAGTGTGTGTTTATGGTACAAAATGGAAGAACTCTTGAATATGTCCTTAATAGAGAAGACAAATGCACTCATTCAAGCAGTGCATTCAAGAAGTCCAATTCACAGACATGGCTCTTTTATTTTAGTGAGTGTTTCTTTGTAAAGATAAGTAGCATTCTGCACTACTAAAAATATGGCATTCAGCTGCCGTGGTGACTTTAATTTTGAAGTTGGATAGTAAAAGGCTGGCTGTTTGCAAACGTAGTTCTGTCCCCTCTCCCTCTGACCTTGCTCCACTACTTGGCAATTTTCACAGTGAATCTGACTTTTGAACAAATTACTGATTTTGCTTTAGGCTTTTTTCACCATGTATAGTTCACCCTAAGAGATGCTGTGGAGACAAAAGGAAACTGTTTGAAAGAGGAGAGTTCATCAGAATGAATTCTGATCTGTTTAAGCAGTACTTCCAGCAATGTTCACCCCTCTTGTGCTGATTTTAATTCCTTTGCCTTTTCATGACATTTTTCAGTGCACTTCACATCCATTTTCATGAGAGTAGTTTTAATTGCTAGGTGCCAAGTCATGATGAACCTGTGCAGTTGCTCTGACAGAAATCACTGCTCTAGTCCACCAAGGTAGATGATGTGGTTGTTCTTATCACTAATTCTCATCTCTACTCATTGGAAATGATGACGAATTGGTGTTGCCACTTAAATGGTCTGCACTGCTGTAACCCCTTCTATAGCAGAGGTCTATTGTGAACTCCAAAAAGGAGCTTGAAGGAGCTGATGTGAAGCAAATTGTGAGCGTGTTAAAACAGTATTGAGTTGCACCAGAGACACCAAGCGAAGAGGCTTCATGTTTACGTAAATGGGTGGTTTTGAATTGCTGCTTTTTTTCCTTTATTCGTTTTATGGTTCATGTTTTAAAATCTTTTTTATTTTTCTTGTGTTTTTGCAACACAGCAATATCCTGCTATGCATGGATCAATCCAAAATATTGTTATTAGCCAAGAAAAATGTAACTCGTTTATGAAAAGAAACTTGTAAACTTAATGTGCTATTTTTCAATTCAGTTAAAAGTTTACTAAATACTCCTTCTGTGACACAATGAAGTGCATGGTCATTCTTAGTATTTCAGTAAAATCTCAAGCAAGCATATTTTGTTCCTTTATTTTCAGGACACTGGGAATTCAAATACATGGAAAATAAAGACCCGGTGTTATAGTTACATATCATAAATAATAGGCATCAGGAAAAAAACCCTGGGTAGGAAAATATTTCCTCATTTTAAAATTACTGTAATCCATGATGTTGTATATTCTGGCTGTGGATTCACATGCAGAAGTCATCTAGAATTTGAGCCCATGCTTTCCACCTTCCCAGAAGTTGATAGATGTTGTCAGCTAGTGTGAATCAAGGTAAGAAGTTGCTTTTTTTCTTGTATCTGCAAGAATTCAAGAGAAGCCGCTTCCCCTGACATGATTTCTGTTTACTTTGCAAGAGTCCCCTTGAGCCTCCTTGTTGCCTGCTTTGCAGCAGTGGTGATGACCTGGCTCCCTTCTCTCCCATCTGATTCAAGACTGTCCTGGTTTGGGTGAGAACAGAGCTAATTCTGTTCAGTGATTTTACTTTTCAGCTCAGTTCTTCTAACTCACTGCACTGTCTGAAGTCAGCAGCCTGTTTCACAGGCAGTGTCTGTGTCTGGCACTGATAACACCCCCTGTTTAGAGTTACTACCAAGGGTTGGTGTGCAGACCAAGACCACTGCTGGATCTTGTCTACCACATTGTGGGGTGCAGGAAAGTGAAAGGCCACACCTGCAGGGGAGGAGTGGACAGGGCAGGTGACCCCAAACTGACCAACGAGGTATTCCATCCCATATACATCATATTTGGTATAA
>JANIJG010010081.1:48238-77704 GCA_024611175.1 Megaceryle torquata | reverse complement strand
GGTTAGGTTTGATACTGGTTTTGTACGTATTTGTATATATTCTATTTTTATTATTATTATTTTTCATTTTCATTAAAGCTCTTTAGTTTCTTTTTCTAATCGTTAAGTCTCTCTCCCTTATTCCCTTTCTCTTCCCCTTTGGAGAGGGAGGGGAGTTAACAGAGAGCGTCTGTTATCGGTCTGAGGGGCCGCCCTGACCCTAAACTGTGACAAAGACCTCAGGTGTCCTTTTGATCGTGGCACTGGGCTTTGCAATAAAGCTTTTCATGCCTTTGAAGTTAAAACTTGTTTCTCCCACTGTGTTTGGGGCCTTACACACAGGAGAGAGAGGGCAGAATTTTGCAGTATTATGTTTATGTGATGGATTTTGTCTTTGTAGATCCCTAATCACTTCACAAAATTCATAGTCTGGAAGAGACCTTCAGAGTTTATCTAGTTTATCCCTCTGCCAAAAGGATGCTCAGTTGTGCCTAAATTATACCTGATTGATGCTGGTCCAATTTAAATTTCTGCAACATTTCTGAGCTTCTCATCACTGGACAGTTATAGCTCTTTTCAAGTCTAAGAGTTTTCAGGTTTTGTTTTGTTTTTATAATTTCTTCTGAATTTTGATGGCAATCATTTTTTTTATAAGGATAATCTTTTTCCTTCTACCTGCACTGTTTTAGGAAATGAAACTCCAGATTAGCAGTTCTTATAAGTAGCTCTTTTCAGTAAGATAGGTCACACAGTGTGTTAATTAATCCAGAACTTGTGAACAGTGAAGTCAATCCAAAAGTTGTGTACTTTGCTGGACAGGGCTTTAATAGCCAATATTGCAATTCTTTTCAATATTTATTAAATTTTCAGTTGTGTATGATTAGTTGTATATTATTTTCAGAACTTTCTGGCTTGGTCCTTATGTATATAACATTATTATCTGTTATTAAATAAGGTCACTGAATCTGTTTACACTAATCTGGTTTGAGCGTTATAAAAAGGTTTCAGATTGCTTTGGGGTTATGTTTTTTGTTTCACATGCAATAGTTTTTTCTTTTTCATAAAATATGGGTATTGAAAATTAAAATAGATTGATTTTCTGGCCTGTTTAGTTATGGGTATTGATCAGATCTGGGGTGTTGATGCAAAGTGTCAAGAAGTTTAGGAGCAAGAAGCTTATGTAGTAACAACAATGGCCCCATGAACCTCATTTCTTTTTCACAGGGTGTCAGGGGTTGGAAGGGACTTGGGAGATCTTCGAGTCCAACCCTGTGCCAGAGCAGGATCATATAATCTAACACAGGTCACAAAGGAATGCATCCAGGGGGCTCTTTATTGTGCTGCTGATATTAGTGTTGAAAACTGAGTACAAGTAGCTTGTAGAACCCCATTATTGAAATGCAGCTTCTGATTTGGTTTATCCTGCTAAATTCTACTTGGATTTATGCTTTAATATTTTGGAATAGTCACAAGATTTTCAACTTAAAACAGGTTTACATTAATCAAGTATATTTTATCCACCTGCTTTGTAGAAATTTATTTTGTATATTCCTGAATTTTCTGATAAATGTGCAGTGTGAAGGAAATTTGGATTAGAATTGAAGTGATAAGAATAACTTGCCTGTTTCCAGATAGACAAAAGATTGAGGCTTCTAAGAAATATGTTTGTGTGAAAGGAAGTGATGGGTGCTAAACACAGCTCTCTGATGTGTAAACAGTTTTAGGCTCATGGGAGTGTCATCTGTCCCTCAGGGAAGCTAGGCAGAAATTATGTTTATGCTTTTCTGTGGGGACATACCCTGAGACAACAGATGGATGGGGTTGAACTGCTAGACCGTTAGTGATTGCAAAAGGTTTGGGGCTGTGTAGATTAACTGGGCTTGCTGGAGACTAAGTGTAAAGGCAGAGCCTGTCTTGTTTTTTGGTTTGCACCAGTGCATCCCTGGATATGTTAGCACTGAAATTCCCCAGGAAGCCAAGAGAAAACTAGCAGATAGTGAGAGAAGTGTTGTTGTGAGTGAAAACAGGTACAGATCCTGTAAAGACCAGAGCAAGCTGCAAAGGTATGACTGGAATTGGGGGTTTTGTTCTTTGTTTTTTTTTTTTGTTTTTTTTTTTTTTTTAAGTTATTTAGGTTGTAGTAGAGCAACACCTGATTTATATCACTGAGGGGTTTTGTCCTCATATTGGTTGACTCATTTGTTGGGGGAAAAGAAACCAAAAATCTAGTCTAAAGTTTACACCTGTGTGTCTGTGCAGCTAAATGAGTGAGGATCTCATTTTGCATGCTACAGCAACACAAGAAATAAATTATTATGTGTTCAGCTTTACTCTAAGACATGATCTGAACATAAAAACCCTAGCTGTTTACAGCAGTTCAGAGATTCTGAGCTAGATTAAATTTGAGAGACTATGAGCACAGAATTGTCTGGTTGTAGGATGGTGTAGGAAAAGAAAGCAAACCTTATGTGGAAAGGCTTATAACCTTATATGTGGGTTGTTTTCTGTGTGTATTGTTAGTTTGGTTTGTTTGTTTGTTTTTAGTTTCTGCATATGAGCATAATTAGATATGAAAACAGTACAATAAAAACATTATGTCCCAAGCTGCCAGGATTGTGTTAGGTTATTTCAAGCTTGTAGTGTATTATAGCTGCCTTGGTTATATGCCAGGTTATCTGAACTGTTGCAAAAGCAAATGTTGTGAGTTATTCTGAATGTTTTTGGATTTTTGAAGACTACTTTCCTTTTTGTGTGCTTAAAATTAGGATGTTAAATTCTGACCTGTTTTTTTAATGAAAGATTTCCAACATTCAGGAGAGCTCTGCCACACTCCCCATTCCCATGCTCAGCAACTGAGTGCACTGGCACCCCTTTCTTCTCAGTAGTAGTTCCCTTGTCTTGAGGAGCTTAAATCCAAATAGCAGTGACTGACTTCAGCACCCATGTTTGAAAATCTGAGTCTACACTAAAAAGCAGTCTTATTGTAGACACCACCAACAGAGTTTTGAGAGGGTCTTAAATTACCATCACAGTAGTTATGATTAATATATTTGTCTCTTTAGGGTTTTTGTGACACTGATAATATTTGCTGTTCTTACTAAGACTCGATTAAATGAGTGCCTAAGACTGACGGGGAGTTTGTCTGTAATGACAACTGCTTGACTGTAGCAGAAAATGATGAGCTGCCCCAGGGAGACATCACCACCCACTTGAGTGAGATCCATGAAGGGTTTATGACCCGTTTGAATCCTGATTGAGCATCACTGTCTTGACCCTCAGGGAGCCAATTGTCTGGAATACTTGCTCTGTCAGTCTGAGCGATGTGCTCAGAATCCCTCTGAAACCTGTACATCTTGATTGTGTGTAATACACACAGTGAATTATCAAAATGGTGTAAATATTGGGAAGTATTTTATCATTGGGTATCGGTATGTCATGTTTAGAGAGCATGCTGTTTTACTTGTCAAGTAAAATGTACTGTAAGCTTAACCCTTTCAGGAATAAATTATTTCAGATCTGTCATTTAACATATGAAAGGTTTCCTTTGAAGCAAACATGTCTGATAGGTGATTACTGAATGCAATTAATCTCTGTCTGGGCAGAAATTCTGTGCCCAGAGCTTTAGGGAAGCCTGAGGCCAAGCTCACTTCTGGGTGCAGTCAGTACCCCTCACTGTGAGCCCAGATCAAGATATTGGCCCAGGCTGGTTGCAGGGTTTGGCCTATGGAGCGACTGTAAATTAAAGCCAGACAGCTGGGGATGGCAGCAGTTAGACTGGCCATGGACTTTGTGGTTTTTCTAATGATAAAGAAGGTTTTGTAAATTCATAGCGAGAATGGAGCTGGAACTCTGTCTCCACAGTGGGTAATCTTGGGAAGAGATAGTTCAGGAGGGCGTTGCAGGCTGAGATAGCTGTTGTAATCTTTTGTGTGATCATTGCAAGCAGACACTGAGAATGGCAGTTGCCAGATCTGCAGTGCCCTGAGTATAAGATGCTGTACTGTAGTCTCTTAGGTCCTTAAGCTGGTGCTCCTGTATTACTACAGAGCACAGACAAATAACAGATGAAAATATTTTCTCAATAATAGCATTGGCAGTGGCTGCAAGATAGGAACATAAAAGCACCAGGTTGGATGGCTGGTCAAAGTTTCTGACTTTTCTAGCTAATTTTTTTAACTTTGAGAAAATTTAGGTTTGTGTTTAATGGAATACTGAAGAGTTTTGGGGGGGAGCTTTGGGGTTTTCTTGTTTGCTTGTTGTTTTCTTTATACTAATTACATTCATTTGTGCTTCTCCTCAACCTGCCTCTCTGATGTGCCCAACTAGGAAAAGCTTGGCATCACAACTTCATAGTAATTTGTTTCTAGAGTTGTCTTTTGCTCTTATTTTTTGTCATTGGCCATGTAAATCTAAAGTGCTTTTCTTGTACTAAACTCAGGATAGTCAAGTCTTAACCCCCTGTGCAATAGGAGGGGAGTCCTCCTATGAATAAATAAACTGTTCCTCATCTGCTGAGCAGTCTCTAGATCATTCGTGTATGTTGCAGGAAAGAAGGACATAGTCAGACTGTTACCACAAGTTTTGAGGGAAGAAAACCCAACAACAACAGAAAAAAAAAAAAAAAAAAAAAAGGAGAAAAAAACCCCACGAAGTAAAACCAAAACCCAATTAACAAAACCACCAGAAAAGCCTTTCCTCCATCTTACTCCCATCCTACAAAAGCAGAAAACATCATCTCAAGGCCAGAAATGGAAAGAAATCTTCCTTCATTTTATAGTTAGCATTTCACAGCCAGCTAATCTTTATTATTATGGCTATTGAAGCAATTAAACAGATTAAACAGGATTAACTGTTGTTTTTCTACTAACATAAAGAATGCCTTAATTTCTAGTGCTCTTTTTCCTATGTAAATTGCACTTTCGTACTTAATTCCAAGAAAATTGTGGTGGGGTATGCATTTCTGTCTATGCAGGTACTGTTGCTGTGAGCAACATTTTTTAAAATGACCAACTAGCATATGTAACTAAAACAGTGTTAAAAAACTCATTAAATGTTAAAAAAACTTAGATAAATTAAAGGTAGTAGTAGCAGAACTCTTGTATAACTCAGTACAAGAGAACATCAATATTGCTCATTGAACAGTCTATTCTTCTAATTTGAAAAGAACAACTATTTGTCATGGTTCCTATCCTTGGGCTGGCAGTCATCTAATTAAATGCATATGAAATTCAAAAGCCTTTACTGAGGGACAGTAATTTTCCTTGGTTGTTTTTAAAGTCACTAAGATGAAAGAAGAATTACATTGAACAGATAATGGATGAATTTCTCCATTGTGCATTAAGGTCTTGGATTGACTAATCATCCCATGGTTATTAATCAATGTGTTATCTTATAGTTTGAAATTAAAGGTTCTGTTCTCATTATTGCTGACTCTAGGTAATAACACTTTAAGTCCTTGATTACCATGACACCACAATATACTGCCTTGCAAAACACCACAAAACTAATAAAAAATGCATCTGATCTATAAAGAGCATTCCCAGTGCATTATATTTACGTGACTCTTTGGCAAAGTATTTTTTTAATCTAGCCTTTTCAGCACACCCTCTGTAATATTCCTGTAATGTTTTTCACATTTATTTGTGTGTCCCTTTTCCCTTCCTTGCTATTCAAACAACATACCAATTTGCATTTGATGATTTTGAAAGATAGAGACACTGCCCAAGAATTTTGCTTAATGGAAATGATTCCCTCAGTCATGCCAGAAGAATTGCAAGTAGTGGATTTTTCCAAATGCCCAGTAAGTGTCTGTGCAATGTAGACAGTAAGTAGCATTTTAGAGTTACAATTTCTGTACTAAATATAATGCAGTGGCCAACAGGAACTTGTAGACACAAATTAGCTATTACTGTACCTTGTGCAGGTAGCCTGGCAAATTGGAGAAGACAGCAGTATGTAAATATATCTATATTTCAGTACACTTAAGCATATATTGTGGTATTTCTGAAGACCTGTTTATAACCACAGTTTGTATGTAAAGATGAAAAGACATTACAGCAGCAGATGTGAGGATGGATTTGTGGCACAGTTTTGTTACAGGACGTTCCTGTTTCTTCACTGTCTCTTGCCCTTAATTGTGCCTTAAGGGTGGAAATACTGTGAAACTCCAGGCTTAGTGCACTTGAGGACCTTCTCTTATATGGCTCTAACTTGGAGTTATTTCAATTGGAGAGCAAAACAATCTCAGAATCTATAATTGAAGCTTATAGGGGCATCATACAGTTGCAAAGTGGATGCTATGGTTAAGTGCATCTGAAAATAGCATCTGCAGAAGGACAATGGCAACAATAATAAAACCTGCATTATATCCTTATTTCTGGCCTAAAACAATCAAGTTAAACAAGTCTTGATCTGTAGCATAATTATAGTGAACAATACAGAGAGTTATTCTGATTTCTTTGTAGATCCGTGACATACTTTGGTTTGAATTCTGCAGTAAAAAGTAGTGTAAAAATGTTTCTCAGCAACTTCAAATTAGTGATCTAAGGATCAGAATGCTTCTTCTAACCTAAATTATTATTTAATGAACTGCCAGTAATAATCTAGTATTTAACCCTTTGGATGGAAGAATAATGCTGCTGTTAATTGACTCTTACTCCTATTTTTGGTTTTGTCAACATCAGTGTCATGTTGAAAAGCACTTAAATAATTCTAATTTTTGAGCTTGGTGTGAATAAACACTTCTGTTCATTATGTAAATACTGGGAAAGGGCATTAAAAAGTATTTTCATGAATAGTAAATGTGCTTCAAAGCTAAATATTTTAGAGTTCTCTAGCTTTCAACGGAGGTGAATGATGATCATCTTCACATTTGAAAAATGAAGTATCAATTATATTGGAGGAAGAGTAGAAAGAGAGTCATTATGGACCATCAAATGAAAACCTTTCTGTGGTATGTTGAGATTCATGTCATCTACTTCAGTAGATAACCTAAGACACAGCAGAGATTAATCAGTTATTTGCTGTAATTAAATCACAAAAAGTGCTTCATCAGCTTCCTGATTTCAGTGATCTTTTATTTCCTTATATCCAGGCTGAGCTTGAGCTGACACAAACATAGAAAAAATTGAACTCTTTGAAAGAAAATATGTCCCAACATGTCAGAGGTAAAAACTCCACAGTAATAAAATTATACTCTGCTGGAGTCTATAATGTCCTAGAGAGATTTCATTATGTTTCGTACACTGAAGTTGGTACTGAACTTCAACATACAGTTCACACATCTGATAAAATATTAAAGGAGGACAAATGTAGGGCTTGCCAAGATGAGCTGCTGTAAACTTGTCCGTGCATATTTGGCCTTTCATGACTTATTGTGCATCTTTATTTATTGTTTCTGAACTAAGTGTATTGTCATGAAAATGACATTGTACTTGGAAAAATCCTATCAGGCAAAGTCAACCCCTAAAATAAGTGTTATAATAAATATGCAGAAATGTCATTCTTTATATTAGCCCAAAGGTTTTGTATAGCTTAAGGATATGTGCAGTAAGCTAACTATAAAAATAGAAGCTTGACAGTGGGGATGAATGTGTGTGTCAGAATAATATTACTCTTTCTGGAAGGATAGCAGAAAAAATGACACTACATCCACCAGCATGATTTTTATAGATCTGCCTCTTTGCCAGATGTCACCTTTTATAAACTATTTTATGAAAACATGACAGTGTAGTGAAGTAGTGTGTTTATAGCTTGATAAACTTTTGTAATAAAGTTAGGATTGGCTGAAAATTAAAGCCTTAGAGCCTAGTCATTAAGCATTTGGGAAGCTTTCTTTGACTTAAAAAGAAAAAATATTAAAGAAATATGCAGAATGAGTCACTAGCAGTAAGTGGCCTTTTTCAAGATTGCATGGCTTCTGGTAGTGTTTACCAGTATGCCATGCAATAACCTATCCAGATATATTACTGGGATTTTAGAGAATAAAGTTTGCATTACTTTAAATGTAAACACAGACAAAATATACAGTGTGCATTAAATTATATGTTTCCAAAGAGTACTATGAAGACATACTGAATTATGCCATAAATATCTCCCCAGCACACAATTGTTTTATTACATAATAAAGGTCTGTATATTACCCTCTGCTGCAGCATGCAACACATAATTCAGATTTTTTACAGCATGTCTAATTTATACAAGTCACTGGCTATAGAAATCATACAGGAATAATATCTTATACTTAAACTGTTACTAGCCTGAAAGAATTCAACACTGGTATTGCTTTCCCAGAACAAACACTGGTCTGTCAAGGCTGAGGTCGGTGCTCCGTGTGCCTCACTAACTACAGTGCATAGAAAAGTCCCCCTCTGGTTTGTAGGAAGGTTTGACAGACACCTTAAAGGCAGAGATGCAAAGACCTCCTGCAATACCCTCTTACCTCTTACAGAATTCGTGTCATACCTCATTCCTTGCTTCTCCACTTGGAGAAACTTTTAAAACTATTTCACCAAACTTTAGTCTATACATATTAATCGATGCTGAGGAGAGGCCATTGGCAGTATGTACAGCTGTGTTTTGTGCATCAGCTGCCATGATATGGAGGCTCTTATGAAACAATATGAGGTGAAATCCTTTGTGTGCACATGGTTTGCTCATAACTTGAAGTACTGATGCACTGAGAAGTAGAAATGTGACCGCTTGAAAGAACCCACGCTTGTTTCCTCAGTTGCATTCTTCCGACAGACGCAACTTTACATAAAAACAATTCTGTAAGATACAGGATCTGTGTAGGGGATGAACCATAAGCAATCTGCTTTTTCACAAATTATTTCTCTATCTGAGTGTTTTGCCACAATGTCAAGCATATTCAAAGCAATGGTGAAACTACGACTATCCTCTTGGCTATGTTTGAAGTTCTTAACCTTTCCCACTTCTACTCACCCAGAGATGCACTTTCTTTTTTATCTTGAAACTAAACACTGTCTTTCTCTTGGGCTATGTAGGTTTGCCTTTTGTGGGGAAAAACCACACACAGAGACAATTCAGAATCAGAGAAAAATAAGCTTGAAGGTCTCCCAGGAGATAGTTTAGCGTGCCTTGCTGTCCCAGAGCGTTATCAGCCTGTGTTGGGTTATGCTGATGCTCTGCATCTCAAATGTTTGTTTAACCTTTTTTTCTTTCACATCTTTGATGATGAAAGCCCCACAACACCTCCAGGAAAATCTGTTTAAGCGTAACACCATTTATCTGAGAACATGTTGAGGGGAGGGGTTTTTTTCTGGTGTCAAACCTGGCTTGTCAAATTTCCAGAAGCTATCTGTCTGAGGGTTATTTTTGTGTGCGTGATTAGTTAGGTTTGGGTGTTATTTGGTTTGTTTCTTGGCTTTTATTATTATTATTTATTTGTTTGTTTTAATTAAGCACAGTTAAAAGAGAAATCAGATTTTACTATGCATGTTTTGTAGTCCTCCTGTACCCTAAGAAATTGTGCAGTGCACCAGCTAAAGCATAAATTTGCTAACTTTAAGCTAAAGTTTACTCCAGTATTTAGTATTAAGAAAATTAATCTAAACCAAACTTTTGTTCTATGATAATCTGTCAACAAAATATTTCCCTAAAGCACATTTTACCTAAACATTTGTCAGTGCAGTAGTGAGGAGGCCTTGCTATAGAAAACGTTAATTTGGTGTGGGTTTGAAGCTGGTGGATACTCTGATTTATTTGTACTGAGACTGATGAGGTATATAAGTTGGTGAATAGTATGTGCTTGCTTGCAGTTTTCTGGCAATGAAATATTGTCAAGGATGATACTTGGCTTCTGGTAGAATAATATGGAACTGCTTGTATTGGTGATAATTTTTATATTAACAATTCTTCCTGTGTACTTTTATCTCCATACGCTTTGAAGCTCATCAGTATTGAGATCTTTTTGTTGTCTAGCCCAAAAGGAGACTCCAGATGACTTGTTGAAGAACACAATGCAGGTCAGATGCAGGACCAGTGAAACCCAGGGCTCAGCCACACCTTTTTTTGAGTGTTGGTTTTTGTTTTTGTAATTTTGTGTTCATTTATGTTTGTTGTTTTATGGTGGTTGTTTTTTTAATCTAATAAATACTCTCCCCCATTTAAAACACAGACATCACAAGTTTCTAGGTTCCTAATGGGTAAGAGTTCTGCTTTGGATCACATAATAGGAAAAGTGTCTTGCTTACATGTTTAATGGTCTCTTGCAGGTGTAATCATATAGTGGGTGCCTCTGTAAGTGAAAAGTTAATGGAGGAGATGTGACGTTGGGCTTTTCCTGGCATATGTTACTTACAAATGAGCTCATATGAGCACAGGCTCTGGCTGGGAGGCATCCTCTATTGTGCTATATGCAAGGCATAGATGATGCCAAATGATCCAATGCCAAAATGCATGACCCATCACTCTATTAACTAATAAAGGAGTAATATTGTTGCATTGCTAATACCCAAGCTGCAGGACTTGTTGGAAGGACAGCCATGGCAAATGTTGAAATAGTTTCATACTTACAGTTTGAGACTTTGTTCAGAAAATAGCACAGAGACTTCCTTCTGCCCTTCCTGCAGTCACAAAGCAAGTGGTTCCAGGGCACGTCCTTTCTATACCGATCTGGACCCCCAGTCTATTGATAGCTAATGTGTCTCTGAACACTGCTGAATATTTTTCATCTTAGGAAAAATATAGGTTATGCTGAAGACAGATCTATTCCTTAAATTCTCTGTCCTATATAACTTGACTGCACAGATTTTGACAGTAGTAATAGATTTTTGGGAAGACACCTAGCTGTTGGGCCTAGTGTACATCATGTCTCAGTATATATCCTGTTATTTATGCAGTGCACTAACTGCTCGTGGTACTTAACAGACAAATAACAGAGTCCCTGCCTTAAATAGGCAAGTGTTAATGTTAATGTTGAGATATGAGGAGCTCTGGTAAATATCTAAGTAGTCATTAATGGTTGACATGGAAATAGAGGAAAATTACATTATGGTGTTGGAACGGGTTAGATCTTGGTGAGGTTTAATTTTGTTCCTTTAAGACTTCATGTAGCTTTAAGCATGTTATCTTAGAAAACATTTCTTTTTAACCACCGATCTGAGAAGCTGCTGGGAGGTGTTAGAGGCTGGTTACTGGTTAGACCTTTTGGCTTTTACACCAGAATTGTAAACAAGGCTTGGTCTCGTTCTTCTCTTGTTCCTGTGATCCAAGCAGAATGGAGTATGTTGGTGGTGATCTTCTGGAAGCAGTGTGCTTTGAGCAAGACTATGATGTCCAGATATTCCAGCAGGTTGGGTGCTGCACTGAATGGAAATTGATGTCTTGTTGCAAATGGTGGGGTTGATGCTGGAGTTCACCTACCTGAGTGGCAGGGAGCAGAGATGGGAAGTGCATAAACCAGGTGACAGTGCTGCAGGTGACAACTGTCATGAATTATTGTTATAGATATAGTCATCACACTGGAGATTTCTAAAGAAGGTAACTTAAGTATGTTGCCAGCATGAGGCATTGGACATAACCATACCTGATATGGCTTTAACTGCTAGTCCTACAGACTTGGGCTTTGTTTTATCCAAGTAGCTATACTAGCATAGAGATCACTGTTGTCTAAGCAAACAAGTATTCACTTAGTTCCCTATGCTGAGCTTTGTGCTATTGCAGCCAAATACAACTATCCTGAAGCTAGATAGTCCAAACTTTAGTTTTTTTTGGCTTGGCTGCTTCTCTGCTGATCCAGTAGACTGTGTGGGCCCCCTGAAGAATCATGTCAACAGTGGGGTCAAGTGCACCATAGTTTCTCATCACAGTTTAGTGACCATGCAATTATATAGAGGTTCCACTATACCTGTAAATATCTGTATTCAGATGTTGATATTTATAAATTCTCCTGTCACATTGCTTGTTGTGGATTTTTGGGTCTTGGCATAATAAAATCCTTTGTGAAAAACTTTTCTGTGCATGGTTCCAAAAGGACTGGATTGCTTCTAATTTGTTCTTTGCAAATTTGGAAGGAAAAAAAAAGAAAAGAGGGGGTGGTGGTGTACCCTGTGATATTTGTGAAAACTGATCAAACTTACTGTAACAGGACCAAAATTACACTGTCTTATGTAGCCATTTCCTGTATTCTGTATGCGTATCTTCTTATGTATGTTAATTTGCATGAAACTCAAATGAGAATGCATATAAAAAGGCATAGGTGCTTCTATAAGCACACGGTTTAACTCTGGTTCTATGTCTTGTGGGCTCCCAGTTGTTCATTCCCATTCATTCTGCTCTGCTAAAGTCCATACACCAGCAAATGCCAGTCTTTCACAGAGACTGCAAAATGCCCCAAGACAGAGCTTAACCTAGTGGGTTTGTTTCCAAAGCTGGATTTAAACCTCAGAGGAACTCAGCAGTGTTTTGTTTGGCTCATTTCTGTTCAAGATACTTTCTCCCTGACAGTGCTGAATGTCAGCTGTAGAAGTAAGGACTGATTCTGCACTATGCATAATGCCCTGTTTTGTTTAATTCAATTTATTCAAGATTTTGTCCTTTATGTTTTCACTCTCTGGTCCTTGACAGTTCCTGAGAAAGCACAAAGTGAAGTTTTGTAGCTGATTTGAGAAATGGAATTATTTAAAGTTTCATAAGTTATATGATAGGTTGATTTCATCTTTTAATGCATCTGCTACTTAATTTTTCCAAGTTAATTTAAAAAAAAGACACCCCAAGATTTCTTTAAATTCTACTTGCAAGTTACTTTTAAAGTGCTTATACCCAGAAATATAATTATTATTATAATAAAATACAGTGAAGTGTAGTGGGAGGGATTATATAGCCTTCCATTTTGTGTCTATACATTAGGCATAAAAGATTTAAGCCAAACAAAATATATACATGTCCATTTCATTAATTGCTGAATATTGTAAAACTTTATTGCATGTCTGTCAGAGACAGAAATAATAGTTTTTCATGACTTGTAGCCAGTCAGACCTATATTTCTGGGTCATTTTCAGGTTTGCAGGCTCCTCTGTTGGGGTTTCTTATGCTAAATTCCTTCCAAAAATTAATAGGACCATCTACCTTTATCTGTTACTTCTGGATTATATCAGAAAGATGCATTGAATTAATTAATCTTAACCCAGAAACCTCGTATCTTTCCCTCAGCAGAAGAGTTCATTCACTGTCTTCTCTTAGTTTTGGAGATAATACAGTAAGAAGAGTATGAAGGCATGGAAGCAAGGTAACAATGAAGAAATATAACTAAAGATCACAACTGTTAGAAGGAGAAAAAAAGCTAGCAAAATTCAAGATTTATTAAGGTTCAAATATACTTTATATGGAGGAAGGTGTTTGATTAACTTCATTTGGCTTAGCATCTGACCTGAAGTAGGTCAGCAGTAAGATACATTATGGAAGTGTGATGAGATTGTAGAGAATTATCCCCAAAGCAGGATAATCTGAATTGGAAAAAGTCTATGGAGGAATGGATTAGGAAGGGGTGTAAGTAGAATGTTTTTCGGAATATTAATAATAAAACTTTTTAGATTAAGGTTTTTGATAGAACAAACAATGTTCTTCTCCAAAATGTGTTTTGTTTTTTTTTTTTCAGATGAGTATTTAGTGCTTTCTGGCAATAAATCATTACTTAGTTGAGAAAATCCTGTCTTAGTTGAGAAAAAAAAGGTTATTGTGATGGAAGGAAAGCTTTCACAAGTGATTCATTCACCTTTTTAAATTCTACTTGGATAGTCTATAAAACTGGTCTGAGGGATGCTGTTGTCTGATGTCATTTTAGTACTGAGTATTACAGAGATGAGTGCAGGACTTTGCAGATACCATTTATTAAGCATTATTTTTTCTTGTCTAGTAAACAATTATATATATACATGAACATAAAATAATTCATGTAAATCATGTCCATTTACAATTTGAGAATCTGGGGATCTTGGCAAGTGACTGAGTTTACAGTAGATTTTTTTTTTCTTCTCCCTGTTGCTGTTGCTTTTTGTTGTTTTTTTTGTTTGGTTTTTTTTTTTTTTTTTCAAAGAAAATTCAGTGCCAAAGATCAAAGTACCAGTTTTCATTACTCTTGTTTTCCTGACTGTTCCCAAATGATGATTGATGTATATATTTAAACAGCTTTATCTGAAGGATCCCGTTAACTGCATCTGATTTTTACTATATGATGAGCTAAAGTAAATAGTATTTCTTTTCTGTGTATAGTCTACCTCTTATGCTTTTCTTTTTTTTTTCTTTTTTTTCTTTTTTTCAGGGGGGTAGGGGGGAAGGTCTACTTTAAATTCCATTGGATCCTAAGAGTAGCCATACCACATATGTAGCATATCCACATATGCAAACCATGGACATACCAGAACTATTCACCATAGCTCTCAGAGGAATAAATGTTATTCCTCTGTGTTTCATGTTTTAGAATAAACAGTGGTCTTCATTTCTGCAGTGTGTAGCTATCTTGGATATTTTTTTTTTTGATCTTGGCTTCACAATATGAAAACCATAATTGGTTTCCATACAGTAATAATTATTTTCTGTTAATGTTATTGAAATTGAAAAATGATTTACTCATAGTAGTGTGCTTTTCCTAACTAATAGGAACTCTATTCCTTTGGAAATATAGTATCTTAAAACTGTACAGTAGAAATAGCAAGCTATTCCAGCATAGGTGATTACAGTGTTTTTAGAGGCTCTAAAAGAAAGCAACAAGGCCCACTTTGTGGAGTTATTGTTGTAACTTCATGAGTGTCAGTTGCTGAAATTAATTTTCAGATAAACCCAAAACAAATGTAGTCAGAGGGAAACTTTCTGATTTATTAAAAGAAAATGAGTTTTCGTTTGTCCTAGTAATAGGAAACTAGGCAACCAGCTAGTGTGAACATTTAAGAAGGAATTAAACTTTACATTTTGATTAAAGGACTTCTATTTGGTCTGTAATTCAAGTAACTTTTTGTATAAGAGCCCTGGAAATCCATTGCAAACAAATTTGAAAGTGAAAGTTTAACCACCTCAACTTCAACCTTAGAGAGAATGTATCTTCTTAATCATTATGAACTCCTGCCATTAGTGCTGAGGTACATGATAAATAGCCTGTCAGAGGTCTCTATCCAGCTGTCCTCCTTTATATCTTTAGTATTGTAACATGTTAAGTTTCTAATTCTTTCTGGTGAGCTGTGAGACCATTGATAATCTGTTCACTTAAGTGGAGCTCATATTAATTATATTGACAGCAAAATGAAGTATCTTAATTTTGCGCTATCGATCAGAGGATTCTTAGGGAGACTGCAAGGCTGAGGTAGCTTTGTATTGGACCTGGACTTCATGCTGATATATAGCCTTTTGGTGTCCTTCATATATGTTCTAATTTTTCATTTGAAAGATATTTTGTGTACTGACCAACACTGGTATATGACTTTGTGTGTTTAAGGGGTCAGTTTGTAAGGCTCAAAATAAAAACCCCATTTATATCAACCTCAAATGTGAACCAAATTCTCTTGAGAGAATAGGGCAGCTGGATGTGTTTGAAACACTATGAGGGAAGCTCCAGAAAACATCCTGGCATGTGAGAAGATTTCCTTTCCTGAAGGAGGCTTTGAAACATCCCATTGTTAGCAAAGTTCTTGGTTTATTTGTAATTAATCATGTGCTGTTGTCTGACAGTACATAATAGAACTAGAAAGCAATCACTTAGAACAGGAAACAACTGTCAATTAATACGCTAATGAATCAAGTTTACCAAAGGTGAAGCAGCTTGGAGTCCCAGTGGAAAAGTATGAAATACGTAGCTTCTGTGCACAGAAAATTCATCCTTTTGCATTTCAGATCTGTTTTGTTTTGTTTCCAAACAGTGATTCCTCATTATTCTTGCAGTTTTCACAATGGTATATGCTGATGCTGTACTTGCACATTTTTAAACTTTTAAAACGTGGTTAAATTTGACCTCTGTGGCCCAGAAAATATGTGTAGTTATTTTAGTACAAAATTGAGAAGGGTCTGGAAGCAAGGCTGAACTTGATTCAGCAATGTTTTTAATATTATTCAGATGTAAAATCGACATCATTTTCAATATAGTGAATCACACAATAAATGTGGTGCTGTGACAGACGTTACCTGTAGTAGGTATTGCTAATATATGACTGCCAAACAGATATATATTTTAAATTTGTCATTCCATTGGTACTTGCAAACACAGTCCAAAATGTGCTTGGATATTTCTGTTTGCAATTCAGTGTACTCTGCCACAAGTAGGTGAAAAGAAAAGTCTGAGACACTTCCATTTAAGAAAGAGTTTCTTGGCAATTTGGTATTCTGCCTTAAGGTTTTGGTAACCCACATTTCAGATTTTCTTGAAATGCGTGCTGTGATGTTGTTTCAAATTATTTTCCTTTCCTATTAAAAACCAAACCAACCAAACCAAAACCAAACCAACCAAACCAAAACCCACAAAACAAACAAACAAACAAAAAAACCACACCAAAAAAAGCACATTTTTTTGTGAGCGTGAGCCTTAAAGGCTTCTTTGCAAAAGGAATTGGCAAATCGCAGCTCTTCACTGGAATCTGGGCATAGAAACCTATCTTTTTGAAAGAAAACCCACAGAATTTTATCAGATGCACTGTAAAATAATGCGAACACCAAATCTATGAAAGTTGCCAACACCATATATTGCCCGGTGTCAAGCACAGTGTGCCTGGATGTCCAGCAGTGCATAATTTTTCAGTCTCCAAGAAGGAGCAAAGCTGTGAAATACCATACAGGGGGATTAACCTCAGACAACCCATTTGCCGTTAGTTTCAGTTAGAAAGCTGCTGTAAATTTACCCCAGTGTTTTGAGTATAGGTGATTTGTATCTTCAAGCAGGGTTTTTCTTTTTGTTTTGGATTGGGTATTTTTCTGTATATGCTTAGCATGTGAGTGCAGTAGCAAACCTTTTGGAGTCAGGCTTGTGGGCTTAAGGGTTAATTTTATCCACAACAAAGTTGCACTTTTGTGCAACTCCATGACAAAATGCAGATAGTGCTGCCTTTTCATACATCTTTACTTCACTGCCTGCAAGTTTACCTGGATTTCTTCTTTTACTGTGGTGTCATGTGACTGGGTGTTACACTTCTTTTCAATACAGAATTGATCTCAAATGGGTTGCTTTTAAATGTAAGAAAAAACAAAGTGCTGTATCTTCAGTCAGGCAAGTAAATGAAGTATGTCGTTGGGTAGTGCTTGAAGTACCAGTAGGAAGCTGTTTGAGGGGAAACCACGTGCATTTCCTAGGCAAATCATTTTGATATTTTCAGCGTCCTGGAAACTTAGGCTGCTATAAAGTTGAATGCTGCAAGAGTTACACTAATGGTGTTTGCTAGCTGTGGGGTTAGGAGCCCTCAGTGAAACCCAGGCAGTGGTGTCCTCTCAACTCATTTTAATGATGGTTTTAATTTATTTCAATCATTCTAAATAATAGAGGTATCTGTTATACTTGGGGGATTTTTCCTGTTTTGATGCAAAATAGCTTTCAATTACATGTAATTATTTTAGAAGTGAAAACAACACCTGTAAAATGAACACAGCCTCTAAAATTGGCTTGTAACATTGCAGGATGTCCTATCATACAGACTTTACTTAAGAAAATGGCACATGGTTTATGAGGTGCAGTTGTTTGATAATCTTAGTAAACTGTCTTTTTTTTTTTTTTTTTTTTTCCCCAGAATGCTGCTGTGTGTTGCGTATATTAAAAAAGTTGGAATTAGCTTTTGATATTTGTCAAAAAAGAAAATCAAGTAAAGTTAGACTATATGTTGTATATTTTTGAGTAGTAACATTTCAGTAATTTACTTTGTACCTGCTTTAAAAGTAGCAAAGACAGCAAAAAAAGCTATTTTAGTACAAAAGTTTGTTTAATTATCTATGCAGATACTACTGAACAAGTTGAGAACACAGCATAAATAGTAAATAATTTGCTTTTACACTTTAAAATATAAGTAGCCTTGTAAGTTCTTCTACTGCTTAAGGCATTTGGCAGTTTATTTCTTATTTCCAGAATTTTTCAAGATGTAAACATTTTAACGTTGAAAAGAGGCAGGGACATAAAACACATTGTTTTGAAATTCCAAGATGAATGGATGATTTGAGACATTGTTCTTTTAAAGCACCAGCTGAGAGACTCCATTAACTGTGTGGCAATAACACATGGACCCACACAGAGCACAACCACTGAGGAGATGGCTGAAATATTGTTATTGGCAGGTTTCTGAATAATTTCACAAAGGCACTTCAGGCCAGGAATCTTGTTAGTGGAACCTGGTCTCACTTCAGTCTTTATATCTCCAGCATGTAAAACTCAGTTGTATCCTCCCAAGACTCCGAGTATTATTTTTTTATTCAATTCACTAGCTGTGATTGACAAGACCACTTCATGAATATGTTAAGAAAGAGCTGTTTCCTGGATATTATGTCCTTTCATATCTGTCATAACTAGAATATTCATGATACTGTTTTTAACAGGCCTCCTATTGTAAAAGAAATATCACGAAAACATGTTCTAGTTTTTATAAAGTCCAGGGAAAAATGAATGCCTTAGGGGCCGATAGGTAAGGGTTGGTTTTTTTTTTTAACAATTTCAAAATACAATGTGACAGCTAGCAGAATATATATCAGCAAGCAGAAGGCTCTAAATATTGCAGTCATGGGCCTGGAATTGATACACTGGTAGGGGTTTTACATTTATTTTTGTGTTTTCTGATGGATGTAGTTTCATAATAAATTTATTGTATATTTCTCCATTTAAAAAATGCAATTATAAAATCAGGTTTTCTTCATAATTCTGATTTCTGGATTCTGAGAGTATTTTTTTCAGTCTAATTCTGCAAAATTTAGACATGCATAAACGTATATCTTTGTTATACAGTAACACTGGGCTGGTGAATGCCAGCTGCCCTTTGATGGTTCAGTGCTGACATCTCTAACAGTGGGTTTATATGATAGAGGAGAGGGCAACAAAATTGGAAGACTGAAGAGCAGCCACCTCATCCATGCAGAAACAAATATATGCAAAAAACCCTGGTTTTTTAGAGCAGGTTGAATTACTTGTGGGAGGTATATTCTAAGCAAAAAATGTTTTGTGAAAAAATATTTCTATTTAATAGAGAATATATATTTGGTTAAAAGACTACATTTTATAATAAATAGAAGAGAAGGTTTTGGAATAATTTCATTTTGACTTATGAAGTACTTTCATTCCAATTATTGAGATTAAAAGACAAAATAAAATCCCATTTTATAGTTAGAACAGCAATTTTGATTTACAATGCCATGTGACTTTAACCTCAGTCAAAAGGAAACACATTCACTTTTCAGAGGAGTTAAACAATTCCCACGGTCAAGTCTCCTTTTATTTTTTTCCCCCTGAAAAACATTAAAGCCTCTTCTAGGGAAAAGAAATTCTTTTCTAGCTGATTCTAATGATTTCTAGTCCAAGAAGCAACTGTAACTGAACAGTTCAGCTCTGTTACATAACTTTGTTAATTTTGATCCTGGGGACTTGCAGTATATTTCCCAGTGGTAATGTGGACACCTAGAAATCTGTTACACAGTTAAATGTGAGTGCGAGAGTGACTTTTTCCACCACTGTACCTCAGGCTGGAATTGTTAGGGTCTTACTCAGCTCATTATCTCCTGGGGAAAAGATTAGTTGAAATAATGCATACGTATAAGTGACTCTTACCTAACTGCTCGATGCCATTAGTTTATTAAAAAGACATTATTAACTTTTTCCTAATACAAAATAAAAACACAAAACAAAACAACAGCAAAAAACCACAAAAACGCCATGAAACTTAATGTTTGTAAAAGGCTCTGAATTTGTGTTATTAGAGAACCTCTATTTAGTTACTCTGTGGCTGATCATAGGCATCAGCCTTCAGCTGGAGCATGCCATGTGCTACTGTGCTCTGAACAGATCCTTCTGGGCAACCAAGGTGATTGAGGCCCTGTGTGTGGCAACTGTCACCACAATTTCGCACAACAAGTGGGGCAGCCCCAGTGTTTTACTTTATTAATGTAATAGTAAATAGCATCATGTTTCACTTAGGACTCTGTACAGCACATGTTGACTTTTAGTTGGCAGGAATTACTTCTCCCAGGAGCTGAGCGCTCTTGCCTCCTGACGAGTGTCCAGGGCAGCTCCTGGTGTCTTCAGGAGCTAAGGGCAGTTGCTGTGGAGCACACAGCATGTTGCAAGATCAAGCTTCATAAGCTGGGGTGAAATTGAAGGCTCTGACCTACAGGTGAAAGGCTCTGTATCCTATTAGCAATCTTAGGATTGTACAATCCCCCAAAGTAAATCATTCCTGATCAAAGAGCATGAAAAGAGCCCTTCTTAGAAGCAAGTGAAAACGTACTGTGTGGATCAGCATGCTTAGGAAGGTCGTGCCTGTCTGTCTTGGGTAGCCAGTGTTGCTAGAAATTCTCTCTGCTAGAATGAAAAATGTACCTTTTGCAAGGAAGAATGATGTGTGTGTACCCCATCCTTTTGGTCTGTCTTGAGATGTTTTGTCAAAGCTTTTGTTTTCGTAGGAAGGTTGTTTGGCAAATGAGAGATGTTCCTGTTCCCCTTGAACGTACACTGATCCCTGAGTAATGGAAATTACTATAGCAAGTAAAAGGCATTGGATTTTGCTTTTGCCTCTAAAGAGGTTGCAGCTAGTTCTTATACCTGCCTATAAAATAAGCACATCACAAGTTCTGGAAGCTTCACTTTGCTTGATTCAAGTGATCCAAGCAACACAAGGGAAATGATAGGTACTCATTTTTATTATGTTCCCTATGTGGACAGGCTTTCCACCCTCGTGTTCAGCAGGATCTATACTGGCAAAAGCTGGATGAGGTTGACCCAGGACCTGCAATGCAGTGTGTGTGTCTTAAGGATACTCATATTAGAGATATTAAAATTTTATTCTGATAACTAATAAACTCTAGAAGACTTAATGAACATTTTACCCCTTTATGTCACTGTTTTTTGCATCATAAGTCACTGATAATTCATTGAGATCTCAGCACAGGTTCACAAGATTCTTCCACAGGTATCACTGAATTAAATAATAAATTACCTTTTCCTTGCTTTTTGTAACCTTTGTCTCTAGATCTCATGGCTAAAGGAAAATGGCAAAGCAGAGCCTGGATGAGTTAAATCTGGATGCTTTCTGTCTAAAACATGATTAAGTAGAAAAAAAAGGAAAGCAATCAAAGTACTGTTTTAATGCCAAAAGCAGCGAATAAAAAATGCTGCTGGCTTCTGTCTTAATCCATAAAAATCCCACAGCCGGAATGTACATGGAATAATCCTGTATGAAAGAAACACAGGAAGAGGCAGAAGCTACACTGGCTTATAACAATCCATGGGTGTTAAACTATGCTCATCAGCACAATAAAAACAAATAAAACACCACAAAAGAAAAAAAAAAAGTTCAACAAAAATAGGTTAATATACTTATTACTTTCAGTACTGTATGTGTGGATTTCTTTTTAGGTGTACTGCAACCATGTTTCTGTTTCTTAATTGATATGGCAAAATCTTGATAAAGGAGAAGAATTGTGAACTTGTGTGCTAGTGCTTCTGGTCACATTTGAGTTATAACTTTTATCCTGCTTTAAATAATTGATGTAAGCAAGTGTTAAATGAGTTACATAGTAATAAAAGAAATTTTTAAGAAATAGATATGTTTTTCTTAAGATATTTTTCATTTCTATACAAGTTCCATTATTTGAGCATTGAGTGGTTATAGAGATTTAGGTTTAAAACAATCTGACCAGTTTCCCAATAGTTATAAAAGCTAATTCACATCCCAGCTGCTACAGGCAAACACCCTTTTGTTGTGTCTGTAATTCACAATGATGTTTATATGGAATGTCAACACTCTAGGATTTGTATTTCTTCTTAGACCCATGGTTTTCTGAAGCTGCAGACAGTCTGATGCAGTATCTTTATAAAGACATTTGAACTTTATTAAAGTCTATTTGACAAGTAAGTCTGTGTTTGAAAGTATGCACAGCCTGGATAGCTGAGAAGTGTTGACGTGAAAGATGAAGGAAGGGTGAATATGGTAGCTGAAACAGGAGAGAACTGAGTGACCTCACTGAGATAGCAAAATGCTGGGAACAGAAAAATTGGGAGTTGGGAAGAAAGGAAATGTCATTGAAAGCTTTTGGGCAGGGGAAGATGAAAGGGAAAACATGTTTAAATCATCTTGAAAGATAAAGTTTGACAGGTTTCTTGGGGTGGGGGCTGTTTTACTGGATAGTAGCTCTTATTGCATTGTGCAGACCACTTAGGTCATATCCTGCTGCTGCTCCTACAGTAACCCCCTAACTGCAGTGTGGATGCTGCTGGAATGATGCCAGATGCATTTATTGCTGATGCTCCTTTCCTTTTGGAGCTTGAAGGAGTGACCCAGAGTGATGGCAGAGTGCCCATGTGGGATATAAACCAAATGTTTTTGAATGACAGTGTCTTGCATCCAGGTCAGATGAACCTCTGTTCCCAATAATATCTTGGTGTCCATCCTGAGCCTGACTTCAGGCAGTATTATAATGCTTTATTTCTAAAAAGAGAGGGAAAAAATATTTTATTTTTAAATAGTGCAACATTTTCCTAAAAACAATTATGCAAAATGAGCAAGGTGGAATGCAAGCAGTCAATTAGAGTTGAATGTAGCATCTGCTGATGTCTTTCCTGTTGTCTCTGAACAGAAAACAGGAGAATATCTCACCGATTTTTTTTTTTTTTTTTTTTTAACATCGAATGATGAAGCTCATCAACGATAACAGCCATTCCATAAAATGTTTGCCTAAAGTCCACGTTTTGCTAGCCACCATTTTAGGAGGTATTCAAGAAAGAACATTGTGTATCTTTTGTATGACACCTCCAATTCTGAATAATTAGAATAGAAAGACTTTCAAGTTGGCTTCAAATTTTAGGTTGTTATATAAATAAGTTCACAAGAATCTCAAATGCTTTACATAAATCTGACAGCAACTATAAAAGGCTTTTGAACATTTTTGTTGCCAAAGTCCCAGGGATTGCTGGAATCTTAAATAGCCTGTTTTAAGCTTCAATTCAGAAGCTTTTTGTCATGTTTAATAATGTGGTGAATAATTCCTTTTCTGTTCCTAGTTTCCACACTTCTAATCCACAAGGGTCTTTGAGACATGGAATAGATGTTTTCCAGAGCTCTAAGTGTCAGGGGTCTTTCCTACCCCAAACTCAAAACTTGCTTTTCAAGTTCTCTTTGTATTAGTCTTGTCTATGTCTAGCTTCTTCTTAAGGACTGTCATTAGAAGATGCTAAAATGAAAAGGTTGCCAGTTGTCTGAGGGAAGTATATTTGAAATATCAAAGTCTGACATGAACCATGATGAGAAACACATCATAAAACCAGCTGTGCAACACATGGCTTTATTAGGGAGAAATCTGCAAACAGCAAAATGGTGGGATCCATGGCTCAAGGCTCAGTCCAGAGAGTTAAACACTGAGGTGCACCAATATATTTTTAGGGTGACTTGTATTGCAATACAATGTAATTAAAAGCCAAGTACATCCTGGAAATGCAAAGCACAGAATTTGCAGAGGCTCAGAAATGCCAGTGCCTGTCATCTATAGATGACATGGGATTTTTTTCCCTGCTGTCACTGTGATGCTGGTAGTTCTTAGAGTTGTGAGTTCAGAATTTTATTTCAGTTTAGTAGAACTGAGTGGAGCTTTGACTGTTTTAGGTGTGTTTTGTAATGGCATTCTTAATATGAATAACACCGTTCCCATACCTTAAGTCAAATTTTAAAATTGTGGTTCCATCAATTGTTGTGCATGCTTTTAAATTGCACCAATGTGTATTTGTGCATTCCTAAACTAGGTTGTATCTTTCATAAATAAGCAGATAGGTTCTCTAGTTTTCCACTTGACACTTGATTGCAAAGATAAAGTTGTTATAATATGCCGAACTTTGTGCCTTGTGAATAATTCTTGGGAATATTAATATTTAAGAGACTATTTATGAAAGCACATCTGTATTTGAGCTAAACATTTCTTCTTCAAAGTTCCATTTTTCCTTTTCATCACCACCACAAAGCAATATTAATTCTCAGCATTGTGAAGGAATCATGTAGTAGCAAAATCATTTCAGAAAGTATCTTGCTATATAAGCATGCAGAATGGTAAATGTTCTTAAAGGCATATCTTTTTAGGCCTGAGCATAATAAATGGTTGTTTATTTCTGATAGCTGAAGTCCACACTGAAGCTTTCTGAAAATGTTAGAAATAATAATTCTAGCAGATATGAGTAATCTGAATAATGCTTTTAATCCAAAATAATGGAATTTGTCACAGGCATTCATTTTGTAATCAAAAACTTTTAAGAAATTTTAGAATAGTGAAAACATAGTTTTTAATTGCTCTAAAATGAAACTCATTTAGAGAACATGGTATACATGGAATTTCATTTATCTGAAGGTTTATCGGCCTATTTTGATACCTATTACTGATTCTGCCTAACTGATATTAATGTCCCACATTGTTGAGCTTTCAGTAAAAAATACAATAAAATTGTTTTCTTTTCATGAATAGTTCTGCTGTTTTTCAGTCAAAACGTCTCTGCCATTTGTCATTGTATTTACCACTCTCCAGTGTTGCTCTTTAATAAGGTTCTTTTATTTGCTGTTGCACACTTTCTGGGAATATTTGTTCCATTTCAGGGAAAAGTTTTGGTTTATTATAGGTTTGTTGGTTTTTTTCTTTTTTAATATACTTATTTGATTTTTCAGGCATACAGTGTGGTCATCTTTCTTTTCTCCCCATTTTATTGTATGGCCTTCATATTATATGGTTCTTATAATTTTATTACGCTCTCTTCTATTTCACTTTGTAGTTATTTCTAACAGATTTAACATTTATCTGTCCACATCCACTTTATGGATATGTATAGTGTATGGATGGCAGAGATAATATCAGAGTGCATTGTCGTAGTGCAGTGCCTGAGAAACTTTTTCACATTCCTTATTGCATATGCATATTCCTAGGTTCTCTCTTACTCTCAGTATAGCATGGCTCAATGACATTTCCTTTATCTAGTTGAAAATCTGCATGTTTTGCTCCTAATACTGTGTGGCTCAGCTTGAACAGTAAATTGGCCGAGGGATGTGAAGAAATTTTAAAATCTGACAGTGTGGTGAGACTGGACAGTGGAGAAGGCAAAGTAAAATTTTTCTGAGTTGATCATAGTTCTGCAGATGTGCTAGCAGAAAAACCCTGAGTTCAGAATAAATAAGTATTCACAAAATTATTTTACTCTGCCTGGAAGCTCAATATATCTGCCAGCAATGAATTAACTTCTTTTTCTTTCCTTGGAAAAGTGACATTCTAAGTTTTTAAACTACATAACCTCTTCTTTGTGCTGTAAAGAATGCTGTTTCCCACTCACTCTGTACCTATCTGTGCTGTGCCTGTACAGGTGTAGATTTAGCACTTTTAAAAGGAGAGAATGAGCAGTTTCAGAGGACGACCTCCCCATGCAGTTGCAGAACAAGCCAGCACAACTGCCAATTCCCTCTTTCCAGGGCAAGTTTCCTTGAATCTTGCTTAGCCATGAAACTTCCAAAATGTCTAGTGATTGCAACCGTGCTGTAGACAGTTGTCCATGAAACCATGGGTTGAAGCAGGGACTTAATTTAACAGGGATCATATATATGCCCCTAGATGGTCACAACCTTCAGCTGCTCCTGAATTTGAACTAAAGATGGGAATGGAAGCATTTAATATTACAGACATTTGATTTCTGAGAATGCACAGATACACCCAGTAAATGTAAATACTCTAATCAGGCTTCGTGTTGAGAATAGGTTACCTTTTATAAATTAATGGACTGCTGTTCAAAACCCTGAAATCAGACTACTATCTTCTATCTCTAGACTGATTTTGGTGAAGATAGTAAAATAATTAATCTCTAAGCCTTTGGTATATATAATTAAATGTGAACCAACCTGCTGCATCAGCTCTTAGACTATTCTTATGCTGCTAGCTCAAAGACTACATAATTTCTCAGGCCATCTTCCATGCCTGATCCAGAAGTCATCATGGAAGTCCCTTCCATGGAGGCCTGGATTGAAGAGCCCTACCTGTCTCACCACCTCTTTGCATGTTGCTGAGGCACTCTGTGCTTCAGGCTACGAAGGGTTAGTGAGACTGGCCTTGAGGTATGACCAGGAGGAACATCACCCTGCTCTTTGCATTGGTGGCAGCACCTCAACAGGACCCATTTTGAGCTCGCTTTGGCCACAGTGGAGGTGCAGGGCCATAGGACATAGTGCTGTCATTTGAAACCCTCCTCTGGCCTGTAGTGATCTTGTTAAAGAAATACCTTGATTTTATTAATGTAAATTCTAGATGTAATTACGTTCTGAGAGTCACATGATTTGATAATTGATCTTCAGATACAAGCAGTTCTCTTGGGAATAGAGATGTTAAAATTCTAAGTCGGATTCTGAATGTTTCTGAAAGGTGTTTAAGTCTGTTTCTTTCATAAGAACTGAAGTGCCATCTGTGTGTCAGTATATATATAAAATTCCTTCCTATTAAGTAAGTGGCCCTTAAAACTCAGGACATAGTATTATTCTAATTGCTGAATGGATGCTGACTGTCATTAATGTTGACTGTATTCATATTGCTATTTGAATCATCAGAGAGCAGGTTTTGTTGACTAAACAAAGGTATTTCAGTTCTAATGTGCTAAAATGCTTTTTAATGATGAGGTTTCTTTGCAAAGAAAAAAAAATATAAGAAGAAAATTACTTTATTTGTAGATTATTTTTTCTTTTTATGATAAAAATATCCATACTAGATCCAGCTAAAGTCCAAAATAAAGATAGCTTTGTTCTTCATCACATGGTTATGTGGAGAATCCTTTTTTGGTAGCTACTCAGGCTGTAAGAATTTGAATTGCTTTTCATTTGTCCTTGTGTTGAGAGGTTTTTGTGCTTTTTCAAGACACTGTAAGATAATCTAAAATATTGCTGACTTTTTTTGGTGTCTACAGTTAAACCAGATATCATGGAATAACATTCAGCTTCAAAGAACAGCTTTGTAACTGAATCTTGATTGTAGGAATGAGACAATAGCCAAAATAGGAAAACCACAAAAGTAGTTCATAGTTTTCTGGTCTGAACAGTCTCTCTGGATACATTTACATTGTAGTCACTTCTGTAGACTGCATAAGACCTTTATTAGCTGCAGACCTGTTGAAGAGACTTGTCACTGGCATGGGTCAGACAAGAATGTAATAAATCCTAGGAGCAGTGGTGGGCAACCCACACTGGGCTTCATGGCACTGCAGCTACCCCATGATTGCACCCAGCCCAGGCAGGGATGAACGGGCTGCAGTTCCTGCTGGTGGTGACTCACAGCATCTCCCTTTACAGTTGTACTGTTACAGCTCCTTAGGATGTGGCTTGCATGGTTATATCTGGCATCTGCTGTTTCTCATTATGTTCTCTGTTCCAGCATATAAATTAGTTAGGGGGCAGGCAGAGAATGGGGAGCTCTTGCAGTGGTGTTGAATTACAGCTGCTTCTAAATTCAAAGACAGTCCAATAGCTGGAATTTAAGATCAAATCTAAAATCTTCAATTTTATCTGTAGTTTGTCTTAGTTATTTTCAAATTAAAAATAACAACCACAGCTATTGAATATTGGCTGTTTCACAAAGATACAGTTATTTCCAGTAAAGAAAATAAAACTCCCCAAACCCACCAGAATATGTTTTCCCCTCCTTAACAGCACTGTTATGCTATCGTTAGCCTTTCTGTCTTTCCCATTTTGCCTAGAAAGGCATCTGCTGTTTTTCATATGATCAAAAACTGAATGTCAAATCTGTCATAATAGTAAAAAATTTACCTGGTGTACATGCCTATATATTAGAGTGAATAAAGATCCTTGAATATAGTATTGTTTCTTTGAAATTTTGTTTCATTGGCCGAAGAGCTGGCAGTCATAAAGACTGAGATGATAGTGAAGCTCTGATAATACAGCTATTGATTTCAATGGGGTGAGGTTTTCACTCCAAGCAAGAATAATTTGGCTATCATTCTCAAAGTAGGATGAGCATGTGATATTATTGTACTGCTATGTTCACTTTGTACAAATTTAACTGTCTTTCCTGACTTTGTTTTAAATTAGTTTATCCCAAGGCTTTATATTGCTGTATGTTATGTTATTACCTGAACATTTTCCATAGTAAATCTAAAGCAGCATGTCCTTAGATTTCATGGGATCTCTGCAACCTCTATTTTCAGGCTAAAAACTATTTTAGGGATTTGGTTAGTTTTTCGGGACTTTGGCTGAAGACTTATAATGTTCTGGGAGATATGTGACATTATTTCTGTTTCAGAGCAATTTGCTTGGTAAGTACCTGCTGTCTGTTTTGTGTTGAATTTCTGCTTCCTATGGTTATCCCATTAGCTTAACTGTTATCCCATTGGAAGAAAAAGGACAGTTACTGTAAGAAGTTATGTGGATGTTTTATCTCTCTTTATCAAAGAGAAGAGGAGTGAGAAAGGGAGGGAAATCCCTGAAAATATATAGCATCCATTTCTGACTGTATGCTGTCTTCATAGGCCTATATCCAATTCAAGGCCTTTTTAATTCTTTCCTAGAGGCCACATTTACCATTAAAAAAACAAAAACAACAACAACAAAAAAAAGATGCTAATGTCACCACACCAGCTTTTCAAAGTGCAGAGAGATTATTTCACAAGAGATGTAAAAATCTGAGTTGCATGTTCTTATTTTTATACCAGATGCCTTCCTTCTGTCTTGGCCTGCCCATTCCCTAGTATCCAACACCAGGGACATTTTCCCAGACAGCACTAGATTGGCATTTACAAGTTACAGTAAGGAGCAGCCTACTCTACTGTTTTCTTAAGCTTTATTTTCAGTATGCCCTATCGTCTTAAAAATGACTGCAGAAACAATTCCAGGTTCTAAAAATTTCTTAGTTCCTTTTACATGGAGTCAAGTTTTACAAACATAGTTACTGGAGGTTTTGCATGTAATTTGCACTCTCAGAGGCTGTTTATGTGTGAGAATGCATCATTTAACCACTTAGGCATGCAGTCAGTGGTGGCTAGCAAACTGTTAACTCAAATATGTTCCTTTTGAAAAGAATGGCAGCTCTCCCATTTGCTCTCATGAGGACATGAGCTGAGCTGTGGTAAGGCTGAACAAAGTTTTGAACCTGGCTCTGAAGGCCACCTGGCTCTTGGCAGGTCCTTGGGGTGGAAGCTTTGTTCTGGGGTCCAGGGTGGCTGTAAATGCCTGCACGCATCAGCTTGTTCTGTTTCTACCTAAATTAGTGCAGTTTTCAAATGAGCTGGCAGCATTTATTATCAGAACAGCTGTGATTTTTCCTTTTTTTTTTTTTTTTTTTTTTTTTTTT
>JANIJG010010081.1:0-48138 GCA_024611175.1 Megaceryle torquata | reverse complement strand
AGTTTTGAAATGAGCTGGCATCATTTATTATCAGAACAGCTGTGATTTTTCCTTTTTTTTTTTTTTTTTTTTGGTGTCACATATTCAGACATTTATCTTTACTCTGGAACTTTGTCTTACTTTATAAATTCTCAGGAGGCAAGCAAACCCAGAAACTTCCAGAGCAAGGATATGTTGAACCAGAAAAAACAGGACCTGCAGCTTTGTGAAACTGAATCTCTCTCTTGATAAGAGCTGAAGCCCTGGGGCATATATATATAGCCAGAACCACAATAAATATCAATGCACAAAATATGTCACCAGAAGAGGAACTGAGAATTCATTCTGGGAGCAAAGATCTGCAAATCAATAAAAAAAGGGGAAAAGAGAGATTTAACAAGAAAACACTGTGTTTCAACACCACCCCCCCCCACCCCAATGACCAAGAACTGGATTTTACATTAAAAGCACTACAGAGATAAGCTGAGCAATAACTTGCTCACACTACCTGTATTTTTCCAACTGTTTAAACACTATGAATATAAAATTATCCTGATGAAAGAAAATTATATATGAGTCTGGATACACTACAAGTCAACAACTAGCACAGTGGCAGAAATAATATTGTTTCTCTCACAGAAGGGTATCTTTAGCACTATACTAGGTTTTAATTCAGTGGCACTGCCTGTTGTAAAAATCATGGTACATCTGCTATTACAATCTCCAATTGTATTATTTATAATTTGTATGCAATTGAAGATTTGACAGGTGCTTTACAAACAAGTATGTTGGTTGCAGCCACGTGTAGTTTATCACACAGAAAGCTGACTATGCTGGAGAAGCTGGGGCAAGAAAATTCACTGTGGTATTTGCCTGTGGTTTATTACTGCCAATTTGTTGAGGTCATTATTTAAAACAGGAAAGGGGTCTAAGTAGATGCCTTTTAATAGAGGGGCTTTGCTTAGCAGAAAAATGGAAAAATTTCTATCTGTATATAGAAAAAGAATAAAGGTGTGAGTAGGATAGAGACCTCCATGACTGGAGCTGAATTATATGGGATCAGGAAGACAGGGGTGTGAGAGAGTCTGTGTGAAGGGAGGAAGGTGGTATTTGAGGAAGCAGAGTGGCCCAGCACACGGAGCAAATGCAAATATGCAAACACAAATGGAGGGAAGGCAAATATGTATGTACAAATCAACAGGTGAATTGGGGAACTCAAAGACCAAAACATGAAAGGTTTTTTTACAGACTGGGTCTGAAATCAGGTGCATATGTGAAATGGAGATAAAAGAGCTGGGTCCAATAAAGACAAAACCAAGACATCTTGCTGTTAGTTGTCCTAGGAGACGTACTGCAAATGTCTGTAACTGGTTTTCTGTCCCCATAGAATTGCCTTTTGGGCAATAAAAGTATCAGCTTGGGATTTGGGTTCAGAAATGCACTGCATGGGGCTCACTTGTGAGGCTGGGTTCCTGGTATATACAGTTTGTTTTTCTTATGGTTAATGAGCTTGCAAACTATAAATGCTTTTGTAAATGTCCTGTCATTGTCAGTGAGAGAAGTGGCCACAGTGGACAAGTGGACTGGGCATCTTACCTACCTCTAGTCCCTGTGACTGTCTTTTAGGTAAATGAAATATACATGTATTTAAAAAAAAAAAGAGGCACTGCACTGGATTTTCATGCTATTTTATGTATATGCTCTTAAAATCAGATATGCAGCACCTCCTGAGTGTGCCAAGTTCTGCACAATTTCTGTAACACTTGCTCTACAAAGGGAACACTGGCTTTACAAAGGGTTCTGCCTTATTTAAGCACTTTGCTATCAGTAAAGTGCTATCAAAGATCAAATATAACCTGATTCAGGATTTCTTCTGGTCATTGTAACCCAAGATTAAAGCTAATTACTTGATAGTATCAGTCAGTCAATCAAACAAGCCTTGTAAAAATCAATACAGCTTGTAACATAATAATATCCTTTGTCCAGGTTCTTTATACATCATCTGCCACCTTAATTGGTACTGATGTAGAGCCACACAATGGTTCAAATCTGGACTGATTTGTTTTAGCAGTGATATTTTACCCAGCTAATGCAGGATCATTAACATCATTTTTCCAGTTACTCACCTTGGAGAAGCTGTTCCTCGCTTGCTTATGAAAATTGTCATTCCACTTTACTTTTTTTCTTCTGCTTTTATTCTTCTGCTTCTTTCTGGATTACTCTTGACAAGAAGAGTCTAGAGCTAAGTCTTAACCAATTGGTGAGCTCATTTTTCTAGTTGAATGAGAATTATTCTGCAGCATTGAAGTACTTATGATAACTAAGCAAAACTAAATTTCTTGAGTGTATGACCTCCAAAATGATGATACTGCACATCATAAGGCTTATGGATCAGCAGTAAGTGCCTGGTAGGGAGACTACTGCTTAACTTATCCACATCTTTGTCCCTATAATGCATATTAATACAGAATCTGTCAATAGTTGTGCAGACATTCAAAACCATGGAGGAGAAATTGTTTTAAAAACTTCTCAAGAATCCCAGTTTGCTGTCAGCAAGTGTGCCAGACAACTGCTCAGACTATAGCAAGAGCATCCTTCAAATTTTCTTTTCCTGAGAAATTTATCAACACTTGTCACATTTAAGAAATTTCTTTTCCTGCAATATGAATTACTCCAGGGATGTACAAACTTATCAAAAGCTTTGCAAATAAATGGGATAAATTCCCTCGGCCAAATCCAAATCTTGCTGAAGGCAAAGGAAATTGTGACAATGATTTTTAGAGGCCAAAATGGGGTTTAGCATACACTGGAAGCTGATGGCTACTGCAAGAAGGTAAATGATATTACCAAGAAAAATGAATTTAGATCTAATTTATGTTGATTCATGAAGATTATATATCTGCCATATAGACATAATTGTAACTGGCAATTGAAATATATATATTAGAATATAGCCTGAAATAAGTTAATGATCAGTGTAAATCCTTTGTGTTGTCACTTAATACAAGACACCATGTTAATGGACAAAAAATTTTTAATTAAATATATTAGCTGGGCATACTTGGTTCAGTTCTCGTAAACAATCCTCCAGACAGAGCCACCTATTATCATTGACAGCTTTTGGGAGACTTTTGGGAGCAGTTTAGATCTTGGTGGCTTCATTGTCCAAAAAACTACGTGTATGTCATTAAAATGAGAGGCAATGTCTTATACATTCTGCTGAGGGTTTAAATATTCTGATAGTTGCTAGTGTGGATGGGGTTTATAGAAGACACCTGAAACATTATTTAAATATAGATCTACACAAACGTGTTTTCCCTTTAGATTTGTTGAAGTATCTGTGTCTGACAGTTAAACGGTAATAAGGACTATACTGGGAACATGCAAACATCAGATCAATTCAGAAAATAAGTGAATGCAGAATACAATGGAGCAGATTGTCAGCAGTGCTTCCAGCACCTCATTCCATGCCTTCAGGCAGAAGAGCTCCCAACATACTCCCATGAAGTGATGTTGATTCTCCTTCAAAACTCTCCTTAAATGTCTCCATTGCCATGGTGTGTACACCAGAAATACGATAGTTTAGGGGTATTGAGTTTTTTAATAAGCAGAGACTACTGTAAATGTGCTGAACAGCAGGTTTTTATTCTGATTTTCCATCTATTAGGGTTTGTTGTCTTCTGCCCGACTATAAGATTTTCAAGCAAGATGGCTTTATGTTCTGCTTGAGCTGCACTTAGTCTGGGCCTTGTGGTCCATGACTTGGCTTCCAGGTACTATGTTAATGTGAACGATGATGGTGATGATAATCTTGGGTCTACCACTTCAGTGCCTCACCTAACTCACCCTTTGAAAAAAATGGGGTAGGGAACCCACTAACCTCTTTGTGAGGATTCTTAGCAGTGAATCCTGCAGGAATGTGGTGAGGTCTTCAGCACTGCTCTCTGAGAATGCTTTCAGGTTGCACTAGAACCTCCTTTCCCCCCTCAGCCTCTGAGAGTCCCAGTGAGGGCTTTTTAGATGCTTGCAATGAAAGGATTTAAAATAACAGTAGTGGCAGGGTGGCCATCCTCCGTCCTCTGCAGTTACTTGGAAGAAACCATGCGAACCTGTTTCTTTAGGTATGCACAGCACAGTCCCAAGACTTGATCATGAGACATAACAGGGAAAAATTCCATTAGGTCCAAATCTGAGAGAATGCAGGTATCTTATTTCATCAGGGTCTATTAATTAGGTGCAATTTACAGGCCTAAAAAAAAAAGCAGCTGGTATTAGTTTAGCATTTAGCTGTCTTAAGTAAAGAAAAACAACCTCAAAATAACCTTCCTTTAAGTCTCCCCAGGCATGTCTACCACATTTCATTCTCATATTTACACAGGATGTATATAAAAAAAAAGCCTGAAACAGAATATTGCAGTGATTCAAAACCCTTTCATCTGAGTGTCTCTCAGCATGTTATTCACAACATCACAACAGAAATGATCACACCCCTCAGATTTAATTGGCAAATCCCATTGTTATGAGGCTTCAGCATATACTAAAGAGTCTCTGTATTGCAGTGAGCATGCAATGTGCTATTCTCTGTTGAACACAATGAATATTTATATTCTTCCACTCTTCTCTGGGAGATTCAGAATTATTTTGTGGTAGCTGTATCCTTCAAGTCTCTTTCATTTTGTTTCCCTTTTCAAGCCTTAATATTTCCAAGTGATTGTGAAAGTGTGTCTCGCCATTTCCTTCTGTCACTGTCAGGTCTTGGTTCTTAGTCTGATGCTTATGGTATCTTGCTGGAAGAAAAGCACTTCTTTGATATTGTTGTTTAACCTAATGAGAAACTGGAAGATGAGTGGTGACAACAACAAAAGCCATGTTAAAAAGTAAACATTTCTATTACATAGAACAAATATAAAATAAAAAGTTTACTTCTGCGCAAAGGATATTGCCTCTTCCTACCAATGTTCCCATCGTCATTGTCACAGCTGCACCCTATCATAAGGATAATTTAGAATCAGGCCATCAGTGTGCAATTAGTGAAACCACTTTGGTGGAATAAATGCTAACAGAAGATCTACATTTTACCTTAAACTATTCACAAAACTGTTTAACTTTCCTTTGATAAAGGAGAAAAAAATAAGTGCCACATCCATGATATCAAACAAACTATTCACAGTAGACAATTACATATTTAAAGAACCTCTGTATTCTGATTTGGAATATCAAATTAATTCAAAAGTCATGGTAAATACTGTACAAGTGCTAGAATAATCCCCAAGCTACCTGCTACAGACAATTCCAATTTTATTTAAATTCTTATTTTCACATAGATGCCATTGTCCTTTCTGAGGGATACAAGGTTTTACTATTGATTTTACGGGTGGGGTTGTCAAGAGTATCTGTAAAGATTGAATTGATTTAATGTCAAAGTCCAAATACCACATTACTGCTCTGGAAATCTAATTAATTGTAATATATGCCATTTTACCATATTTGTAGTGAATGCTGTTAACCAATACCTGTAATAAATAGTTTAGCTGCATTTCACAGGGTAATAGAATGGAGACTGTCTTGATAATGGTAAAAAAAGCTTTCTTATTTGGTTCAGGATTTGCAATGAATATGAGTTTTATTCTTCTGCCTACCTATGGCTGGAATTACATCTAGATGCTACATGTTCACAGTGGCTCTTTTCACATGGATTGCACATCATATCTTGCTATACTATTTACAAAATAGTATTTGTATGTTTGACAAAGTTAATTCTGGAGGAAAACTTGTCATAACTGAAGAAAAATGTAAATATAGTTGGCAGGGGTCAGAGTCTCAGCATTACTATTGTGAAACCTTATGAAACAGGGAATGGAAACTAGTTTGAAAGATAGCCAATTCACTGTAGGTTATTGCTTAAATAGAACATAGTCTCTTTGTTTTTGAGACTTACTAGAGAAAAAAAGCATGGTAAGACTTTATGTATGTCAGAATCCTTGTTTCAAAGTGTAACCCTGAAATTAGTGCCTGAATAGAAACTTTTAACCTAATGACTTTTGTGATGGTAGGTGTCTATGGACATATGATGTGTAATAATAACAACGTTAGAAACTAAAATGGAAACTTTTGAGATCCCTGTTCCTGGAACTCTATTTGCATTGTATACTGTGTGTCACTGTACTTTCTAAAGTATTGAAGTTGATCCTTTAGATTATCTATCTTACTTAAGATAAATTTTCTTTTTTTTGCCACAAAGTTAATTGCGAGTAGATTTTAATTACACCAAAGAATGTAATTTGAAATACTCTGAGGCAGAATGTACCATGCTTAAAAAAATAATAAAACATTTAGAAGATTTAGACATGTTTTTTCAGGCTGTTGCATCTAAATGGCATGCCTAAATCCCACAAGCAATTAATGGCATTGTCTGCATACTTCTCATGGGATGCTTTGAAAATGTACACCTCTAGAATAATGATGCAGAGATATAATATCATTCTGTCATCATCAATAATATTTATTATTCCTTCAGTGCTGATCATACATGCTGACAATTTAATGATTTTTCTTGGGAGACTCTAGACTGGTGGAAACTATGTATGTATTGTTTAGTTACCTCATTTGGAAGATGGCTACATACATCAATTTTTATTACCCTGCATGCAACAGACAACCAGTGTTAGCTTTGGTTGGAAAATTTAGATAGTTTCTTCCTTTTTACCATTTTTAACATAAATTACAACTATTGGAGAGGGTGACCAAGAGACACGCAAAAATACTTAATTGTAATATAGTTACTTTGAGATGAGTGCTCACGTATGGTAGTACTCTGAAATGTATTCCTCTGTTTCTGCAGTTCTCAGCTGTAACTGGTGGTGGTTGCCTAAAAGCTTACTGGTGAGAATGAAGCTGTACTGCTATAAGCATCATTGCTGCTGCACTTGGTTAACAAGTCACTCAACAGATGCTTTTACTTTTTTGCCAATGGGAACTTTATGAACCAACTTTTTTCTTTCTCGTAACAGACAGTAAAGTCAAAACAGCTGAAGCAGATCTTTTCCTGTTTGTGAAATACAAGTGACTTTCTATTAATATGACCACATGTGCCACGTCTTTTGTTTCTTTGTGGTTTTAATCTCTTTTTCTAAATAATATCATCAGGCCCATCAAAATCTTTTGATTTTCTCCATATTGAAACAAGGTGGCTTTAAAATAGTGCATATGGAATTTCAAATGAAACTCTCATTTCCATATCACTGGGGTTTTTTTACTCTTTTTTTTTTTTTTTTTCTTCAGAAAACAGTCAAGGAGTCATTATATTTTCCAGCAAGCTGTCTTGTACACCCTGAAGGGAATATTATAAGATTAAATGCAGAGTAGCATTCCTCTAGCAAGGTGAATGTTTCTCATTACAGAGATCCCTAGTTGATCTCCTAAATATAATTCCCTGTAATAATGTGGAACTTCTGAATTATTTATTGTTTCATATTAGATCAGGAGTATAATTTCTGAAAATAAATTTATTGTCATGAGCAAATCAGCTTATGAAGGTTATCTATAACCATGGAATGAAAGAGAACAGATGCTGTGTTTTGCAAGACTATCTATTGTAGCTACTTTTTGGCTTTTAGGAGGAAGCTTTAAAAGTGGATTTAAAAATTGATGAACCATGATTCAGTTAATGTGCAAGCTTGGAGTCATAACAGTCTGTGTCTTTACTATTTTATTCATTTGAATAAAAACATCTTTGACTGAAGATCCATGATTGTCTGTACCCCTCTCCACCTGCCCAGGTTACAAGGATCACCTGGGCACTCAGAGATGTAAATGACAGTGCAGAAAATTAACTCTTTTCACAGTCCTCCTAATGCATGAACCACAGATAACTTGATAATGCCATTGGTATTTTACAAATTAGTGAGGTGTCCATGAACCTTTAGTTGAGTCTTTTGAGAAATGACAGGTGTCTTTTACTTCACACAGTCCCTGCTCCTCCAGATGCAGAATGTACTGGGTCAGTCTGTCCCAAGCTTACAGCTTCAGATTATTCCTTGCCTTGCTGGTGTTTCTTTTTCCAGTGTTCTTGAAGTAGTCTTTGTAAGGTTGTCGTTTCCCAGGGTAGTTCCTGTTCAGTGCTGGATCTCTTTCAAGTGCAGCTGAAGTAACAAAGGGGAAATACTGCTGAGTATCTATAGAGGTCATGTCCATAGAGGTCACTGGTGCCAATAAAGGTGGAGGTTCCCATTTAGCTTCTGGTTACAGCAGTCAAGGAAGTCAGGGAAATCTGAGCATTAAAGGGATCATCGTTGCGATGGGGGCAAACTTCACTTCTGTTTTTCCCATCTCTCCCTTTTTCTAGTATGTTCACCCTCTGTTTGCATTTTGGTGTATGTTTTCAGTCTCCCAATACCTGAGGAACGGTTCAGCAAGCAAACTCCATGACTTCCATTTCCTGGGAAGGGTGACAGACCAGGACAGAAGTTTTGTGTTTTCTTGACCCAAGTGGAGCCTGTAGGTGTCTTGGCCCAGCAGCTTGCCTTGCACTGCATCTTCTCAGGGCATTCCTCAGAAGTGGTTAATAGCTGCTTGTTAACAAGTCACAAGCACAACTGCTTTTCAGCTCATTAGGAAAATAAACAATGGTGGGTAAAAATCAAACCTTTTTTTTTTTTTTTTTTTTTTTGTTTTGTGTCTTACACACAGAACTGAGAAACCTGTAAAAACTCTTCCACAGTAGGAATCCTTCCAGAAAACCTTGACTGTTTTGCAGATCAGGCATTTACCAGTCTATATCTGATCAGCCACTTAGAAAAAAATGTTAACCGTGTTAAACTGAAGGACTCAGCAGTTAAAGTGTCTGTCGGCTGTCTGGGACAGAGGTTTAAGTCACAGTTGAAGTTTCAATTAACAGGACCTCATGGTTTCCTGCTGTGAGTCTAATAGATAATGGTTCACATTAAAAAGAACTAAACATAATTTAGCACATTTTGGTGCAGATGGCTGTCGATGTTGAAGAGATGGCCACCTGGTGACTGTATTATTTTTCACCCCTGAAGAATGGCTGCTGAGGTCAAGTCTTCAATCATTGGCAGTGATGTGGAGAGGCACTTGTGCTGTGACTCTGTGTGCCACCTGGCCTCTCTAATTAAGGACTACCATTTTCGGCTTTGATAGCCCCTCTGCCTTGGTATAAACAAAATTCAGTATGATTACAAATATCCCAAAGTAATGAATGCTTTCTGGGTCTGAGAAGGCAAATGTGGTGATTTTTAGCTTTGTTTATTATGTTTTGTAATTAAAAAGATAGAAATATAATAAATAAATAAAGTTTTGTTCTACTTCTGCCTTGAAGTATACTTCAGGGAATTTATATAAAGTTGAAATCATCTCTGAATCGTTGCAGCTAAGCTAGAGCAAGCAACTGCAGAACTCCTCCATGTGCAGCAGTTTCCTTAGCTGACTTTTAAGTTGCAAACATACTTCCAGGCCATTCGTGCAAGAATTTTGTTACATAATGTTTTAATTATGAACAATTAAGTAGTTATCTACGAGTCAAAAAATGCATTTCTTCTATTCTTGTGCATCTAATTTCTCACTCTGGTAAAGCTTTGAGTACAAATTCCAGCAGAAGAATTTACATAATGCATGTGAAAGATTTTCTTTTTAATATTAAAATACAAAATTATAATTTTAGCACCAAGCTGGGAAATGATTCATTATTTGGATAATCAGAGAAACAAAGATATGCTGGCTCAGATGTATTATGATCCCTTTTGTGAGATTCATTAAATGGAGCCCTCGACTTCTAGAATCCATATCAGTGTTCTCTGTCTTAGGGGGATTAAACTCTGTTATAGATTATATTTCATTCAACCATAGTGGATTAGTTGCAGTTTCTACCTTTTAATTAAACAGCTGCTGTAACTAAACACAAATTTGAATTATTTAAGAGTCCACAGTATTTTAGTCAACTCACAGTGCTTGGATTTTTTAATTATATGAAGCTATACATTTTTTATGATGAAGGCTTTAGTCAGATCAATTGACAGCCACTATTAACGTATCCTTTCTAGAACACTAAAGTGTTTTTCCCAGAGCATGAAAATATTTAAAGTAAATTAAAAAAACCAAGGTGGTCTAAGAAAATGTCTTTGTCACCTAAATTTGCTCTGTGGCTTTTTTACAAAATGTTTGTGGTGTTTTTCTTGTTTTTAAAGTATTCCACTGCCCTAGCGTGTTGTCCAGTTTACAATATCTGTCTCATTATATCCATGTGTAAACTCTTCAGTAATGTTTAAAAGGTGGTAATTGTGCTAGATTAATGAGCATTTTGCTCAAATCAAAACATCATGATACTGGGAATTTAAGTGTCACAATGGATGTATATTTAGGAGTTTTGCTTTATATAACTGCGGTGAATGAAAAGAATATTTCTTTTATAATTTAGCAAGTCAGTCAAGTATCTGTTATCAACAAGAATTAATTCATACAACTGAAAAAAATTCCTTACCCATGGTTAAGGTTTATACCTAAGACATTGCTTGCTTTTTTTTCCTTTCTTGGAATAACAGTGGCTAGATCACTTAGACTGTACTTGAAAAGAGTATCTTAAAAAATTGTTAAAGCCATTATAGAAAAACTAATTTGTTTTGCCTTCTATTGTGGAAGCTTATGGCAATGGATTGTAGATCTGTCTTCAGTTTGTTAAGGTACTAATTGATGTAGTAGTGGTTCATGGCTGAACTTCTTGGGCTAAAAAAAGCATGCTATGAACTGTAATTCACCCTTTGAAAGGTTGGTGTAGAAATTCCTGCTCGTGCACATATATTAACATTTCATGTTTGCATGCGAACAGGAATAACCAGAAAAGGAATAGGAGAAAGATTGTTAAGAGTAAATATGGACAAGATAGTTCTTTTTGCTAAGTAGATAGCAATGAGAGCTCGTTAGTCTTCTTAACATGAAGAACAGATGTAAAGTTAAGGTTTTTCTTAATGCCTGATACATTAATTCTATTTTTTTTTTAATAAAACCCACAAAACAAGTGAAGGTGTGTAAATCTTGTGTGTATAGGAATTTTGGAGATTATACAAAACACTGAACTCTTCATACAGTAAACCTGAAAAATGTATGTGTGGTCTGTAAAGATTAAAAAGTAGGAATCAAAGAGAACCTTGTATTTGCTGTATCTAATAAGAGAAATTGTAAGCTGAACTTCTGATTTTTAGGATGTGAAGTTAACAGTTCTGGACTGAATGTGGATAGAGAAAACTATCAGAGATAGACATAGGGGAAATCCATGTGATGCCTGATTTAGAGGAAAAATCTGGAAACTTACTGCTATAGTTTTAATCAGAAGTGGTCAGAAATAGTCTGTGCATGGTTTCTTAGAAATGAAGATGGCCTAAAAAGTAAGTAGCGGTAAGTTATATATGAGCTTGTTCAAAAGACAATGTGAATTCTCATCAAAACCAGTTGTGTATGTTTGAGAGAATGGGAAGAACTGTGCATAACAAGAATAGTCCCTGACCTTTATGGTGGGGAGTCTGATCTTTGACCAGCCACAGGCAGGTCCCTATAGTAACCAAAAGCCTTATTAATGTCACTGGATGGGCAAATATTTATCTAAAATCTACTGCTTGAGTAAGCAGAGCCTCAGTTATTGTTGCTGAGAAGGACTCTTTTTGTCTATGCAAAGTGAGAAGACAATGAAAATAGGCAGCATTTGCTTCAGTTATGTTCATTAATGTACTTTTTATTGTTTAATGAGCAGTTTTTGCTCTTTTACTTGTTCTGATTACCCAGTTAATGCAAACACATCTATGTTCTAGTAAGATATGAAGTAATTACTGAAATGTTTGCCATTATTACTTTAATATAATTTCATTTACAATTTAAAATTTTTTTGTCATTGACCTGACAGACTTTTAATTTTTTTTATCTAGCATTAAAAAGAAAACAAACTAGCAGACATGATTAGTATTATGAATTACATTCTTTTTTTTTTTTTTAATACATAAGTCTCTCAGAAGATGTCAAAATAGCAACAAGAAATCCTTTTTCTTTTTTTTTTTTTTAATGTAGCCATCTTGTACAAACCATGTCAGTAGTTTTTTTCGTTGGGTATTATTTTTTATTTCTGTCAGGCTGAGGTACTGTTAATTAACTTTTGTCTTAGATAGATTTCAGTTAAATTCTCAAGTTTCTGCAAGGCGGACTTTATGATAAAATGATTGTGAAGGCTAATGGTGTTAATCTCTAATAATCTTTCAATAATCTGAATTGAGAAGTTCTGGAAGTGGGTGCGTCATGAAAGTCTTGGAGGATCCAACCTGAAGTCTCTGTCACCATGGTATTACTCTTTCATAAATAATGTCCTGTTTTCTTAACTTCAAAGAATTATGAAGCCACATTTTTCCTACCACTTCAAAGTGTTAGGGGCACATCTTTACTTCCTCCACCATTCTGACCCAGTTTTACTTTCTTTAGTGTGCTGTACTTGAATGTTCTCTGAGGTCTCGGTAAACTTTAATTATTTCATCAGTTGGGGATTCTGTTATCTTTAGTTTTCTTTGTTTATATGGTAGAAGTTGTAAGAAGGCAAATTAGAGGATGCTTCAGGACAAAAAAAAGAAATAGGGAAGCTCTTTTGTGCTTCTGCCAGAGGGCAATGACTTTATGCATCAGAACAGGAAAAGTGATTGCTCCAGGCTCAGTTATCTGCATTCTTGACTGTTTAATGTATGATGTGTCTCAAAAGAAGTTAGAAACTTATATGACTGGGTTTGGAAAGCATGACCTAATCCTCGGAGGTTTTAATTGCCCAAACTCTGAGCATTCTCATGGCAAAAATACAAATTTTGCCCTGGTTGTTGTGGAAGGCAGAATAATCTTGAAAATGTGACCTGTAGCTTAGACAGCACGGCAGTGTTTTGGACTCAGGCTTTTCCAACTGGGTATGAACCTGTCATGTTTACATTTATTGGCTGCAGTTTTTGACTGAACTCAGCTGATTTTCTCTGCAGTGTGGTTTCACTAGTGTCAGTGAAGCTGTGCATTGTGTGAATGGCTGTACAGAGGTGAACCAGGTGCAACTCTTGTCCTTTAGCTTGGTAGCTCCATCAAAGAGAGTGCTTTGTTAAGTGAACAGTTGAAGTTTGTTTATTCAGTTTTTGCCTTAGAATGCTTGCCTCAGTTACATTGTTGAAATCAAATTTTTTGAATTTGCTGTTGTGCAATAAAAAGGGTGTTTGGAGCAGTGATGATTTTCAGAATTTGGGGTCTGCATATGATCTTGGTGTGTGTTTCAGCTGAGCAAGCTAGTTATTCTTTAGGAATATATGGCATATCTGAATACAATATTGTTTTCCTCAATACTAAAAAACTTAGCCTGGGTGTTTAGATCTGTGCTTCCAGATAAAAATACCCATAGAGTACAATCAATAGACATTGTATGGATTATTTCTTTTTAAAATATTTTTGTATTTTTCTTTAAAACAGTAAGTGCTGAGACCTTCCTCAGTGCTGTAGAGAATGCAGAGGCTGATGCTCAAGCTAGCTGTTCAGTAGTGCTGTTAGGGTTAACCTAGTGCATTACCAAAATGAGTGTGTTTTGAAAGGAATGCAAGAAAGGAAAACAAGAAAGATTACTAAATATTGTTGGCACTTGAATAAAACAAAAAACACAGAGTAATAATTTCCTCAGTCCCTGCAGTCATTTTTGAATTTTTAATATTGCTCTGTTTATTGTACCTTTACATTGCAGTCATGTTGTTTACCAAATACTTTCAGGCCATTGTAGTTGAAGAATGATGGCTTCCCAGAGTCACATTTTCCAGGCATCAATATGTGGTAGGAGCTTCTGGCTGGGTTCTGTTCCTGGTTGATTCATTTGATTGTAGGCTGTCAAGTTTGGGGGATTTTTAAATAATTCTTTCAATTGTGAGGTTACAAATGAGTCATTCTGAAATGTTTCCCTTTTGGTGTTTTTATTGTCTGGGAAAAGTAAATCTTAAAAAGGTCTTTATGTTTTTTCCTCACTCTTTTATTACCAGATCTTAGAAGTGAAAGCCCTTTTACAGTTACTCTCAAGGTATTATTAAGGCCCTGTAAATCTATTTAATAAAAATTTTTAGAAATTGTATAAAGTACAGGCTGTACAGCCATCACAAAGGCAATACCATATTATTGAGATTGGGTTGTACTCCCTTATTTTGGCAGCAGGACCCCCAGAAGTTCATTTTAGGCTCTGTTCTGCCTAAAGGAACATAAATGACCTTGTACAGGAACTACAGGTCCACCTGGCCTTATACCTGAAAGGGACCGATACAACAGGCCAAATAAATAGTCAAGTTTCCCCAGAATACTTTCCAGCTTCCAGCATGGATCTTTCTTTAGTATAGTAGCTGAGTTATTTATGTTGTTGAAGGAGAGTACAATAAGGGTCATACACCATACCTCTGGAAAAAAAGGGAACATTACACATACCTGTTCACAGGAGGAGGAGATACCTAACCAAAGCCACTGACTGTACTTTTAATTTAACTCCATTGTCTTGATGGGAGACATGATGTTACCACTTGTCTCTATATTAGGCACTGTTTTCACTTAGTTGCTTTTGACACTTTCTCCTGTATTTGAAATGTACAGTGTGTGTAGGCTGTATTTTCTGCTTCTGCTGCAGTGTCTTTTGCTAAGAGAAATCTGAGTGCGGTGGAGATGGATAGCTAAACTGTGTGATCTCCCTGTAGCATACTGCATTCTGCTACTTGTGTACCAGTTCCTGTGTTCCTTGCTCAATTTTCACAGTCTTTACAAAAGCAATTTTCCTTTGACCTATATAGGTGTTTGCTTGAGTGAAAAAAGAGTTCAGCTCACTTATGGCCGGGAGGACAAATAGACTGAGAATGCTATTACATTTGGGGTTATCATGTGGGAAAGGTAGATTCTAGTTTTGTTTACATATTTAATTTGTATGCACTCACACCCAATTTTTAGAGAAATAGATATAACTGTAAGGAAAATGAGAGTTAATGCTTTCTTTCCTCAGAGTATCCATAGGACTGAAAATTATTTTATTCCAGTGAGTTTTCTGGTGAATTCATGGATCAGGATAATTTGCTGATAATTTGACTAGCTAATGCAAGAACGAACCTCTGGACTCTTGTCTCAGAGCTGAGCATCTTTTCACAATGCTGAGAGAAAATGCCTCTTGTAAAATCACAGTTGATTCTTAGATTATCAGACTAGAAAGGACCTTTAAGATAAAGGTAGTCCACTCTTTAGTGTAACACAGAGAGTGGATGATCGATGTGTTAACAGTGGCAGCCCCTTCAAATAAAAGTTGCTTTATCTGAGTTTATTTTCTAGGCCAGAACATGACACAAAGAAGGCTTTAGGCAATTTATATTTAAACTTTTGTGAAAGAAATTATGCATGCAAGTAAGAAATCTATACACAGTGCCTATGTAATTGGATCAGTAACATAAAGTCACATTAAATTAGGAAATTCATTATCATGCAATGTAATCAGGTACTGCAAGCTCCTGGTCATTAGTTTTAACATTTTAAAAGTAGAAATCATAGCTCAGGAAGTTACACAGGAAGAGCAATCTCAAAGAGTGCTTAAAAGTACCTGCAACTAATCTAGCACAAAGATTTAAGTATTTCTCAAAATATATTGTATATAAAGAAGCAAGCACTGTAAAGGAGTGGTGGACAACAACCAAGCGTGTAGCTCCATAATGAATCTTCATGATAGAAAAGTATCATCCCCAAAAGAACCTTAAAGGTCATTGATAAAAATCTTAAAAATCAATTTTTTGAATGTTGTGGAATAACTGGGAGAAAAATCAAAGTGTACTTAATATGCTGAGGTTGCTTAATACTAGATAAGGCTGTTGCACCTGAATATAAAGTATGCTGAAGTCTGACAGAGGAATATTACTGTAAACCTGCAAATACATATTTAATAATCAAGACATGATGTTATACATTTACCGTATGAACAAACAGCTGCCACATAATGTCCTCAGTAATGCTGAAGGGAGTCTATGAATTCTTCTTCATCTTTCTGATTAGAGTGAAACCAGACATAGTCATTATAACTGTCTGCAAATGAATGCTTTTAAATATACCTGCTCTTTCTCTGGCTCAAATCTTCTCTGGCTTATTTTAATCTTCACCCATATCTTGGTCAGGCAGTGTAAGGATTTTTTTTTTTTTTTTTCCTCTGTGATGGCTCACAGGTACTGGGGAACCTTTCAGCTTAAAGAGGAAGAACTGACCTACTTTATAGGATGTTATTTATCTCTAAGGGATTTATCTTTATTTGGTATCTGCCATATAATGAAGAATATTGTCATAGATGCTATACTTTGATCAGATGTCACAAAACGAGCACAAAAATTATTATCTTTTGGGGAGATACTGCAATTTTTATTCTTGTCAATAATGTAGGTAGTTAACAGTATAATCACAAATACTGAATATAGCAAGAAACTTTAATACAGACTGTAGAGAACCACTGAAAAGAAGAATCATCTTTCTCTTAGCATCTCTAGGCATTTTTAAGCTTCAGTTCATCGATTCAAACCACTTGAATATAGGTAATTGCCATTTAAAAGAGAGGTAGTCATTAAAAAAGTATTAAGCATAAGGAATATTTTGCTTTTGCTGCTTTGAAATATTTATGTACTTTTCCTAGGGCAGTAGAAGCTACCTTGTATAAAATCTCTGGTTTGGCCCCAAATGTAAACACTTCTAAAACTAAAAATATGAGAGATTTATGAGTTACCTTATCGTTACATTTGAATTCCATCTGGAAATGCAAAGAAGAACAGACAGAATCAGGCATTGTGCTCATGGTTTTCCAACTTATTTTTCAGAACTTGCTGCCTTGTTTTATTTGAGACAATTCTCCTAAAAAGTTAGGTAAGACACTCCTTTGTTCCAGAACTATCAGAAGAAATAGCCTTAGATCCAGTCAACAGAATACCTTTCATCTGCTTCTGGGCACCCCCAATTCTTTCAGATAGTGGTGCAGTAAATAGTTTTCTTGATGTAATTCATGATCCATGAGATTTTAAATGATTCTGTATTTTTTTTATTACGATTAACTATTTTGTCTATCCCTGTCACCCATATAGGTAGTCCCTGTCTCTCTGACTATGGTTAAATTGCTTTTTTCAAATATGCCTGATGGAAACATAGCCTGGCCTTTCACAGTAGGGCAGCAGAGCCCGTGGCAGAGCTGTGTGGCTGTGTTGAGGCTCTTGCCTAGTAATGGGGAGACAGGTCCCTGGAGAAACATATCAGGGCATATTGTGCCATAGACTCCTTCTGCTGTATGTGTTGGGGAAGAAGTATGTCTAAGTAGGAAGTTTCTTTTTTGCTAAACATCGTAGCTTGATGTTTGAGCCATACATGAATGGCAAATTTACTCCTGGGAGAATATGCTTCTTTATGTTTGCCCAAGCATCAAAGCTGTTGAGTGGTTAATGAAATGCAGTGTCAGCAGCACCTTTAAGAATAGGAAAGTTAGAAACAATAGTGACTCTACTGATGCATGTTTTCCTTTTCTCTTCAGCTAAAACATGCTTCAAATGAATTACAGCTATGGAGGAATGAGGAAAGTCTGTTTCTTACCTGCCAATGCATTAAAGACTGTGTCTGGTGGCTTGAAATGCATGGGAGCAATGGAGGTTACCAGAAAATTCATAACCTCAGAAACACCATATATGTCAGGAAACAGTTAAAATTAAAATGATTGATTCAGTCTTTGAGGTTTCTCATACCATTCAAGTCCTCAGTTAGGTGAGATATGGAAAGAATTAAAAGAAGGCAAAATAGAACATTGGTCCATTACTACATGTAGCAAAGGAGGAAAAGTTATGCTTTTATATTCAACTGTAACCCAATCAGAGAATGCCAGACAATAATTCATCTCTATCTGCCATGCAAAAATATCTTCAACATATACAATCTTAGCTTCCTAGAAAAATACTAATCATTAAGACAACAATAAAAAGGGCAAGGAAAAGAGAAAGATGTATGAGTAATGTGCAATACGTGCTATATGCTGGAGTTTAAAACCAGTTAGATCACAAAACGCTTATATACCAAAGCCAGGATTTTCAGAAAGAGGAGCCTTAATCCTACTTGGATCTCAGTGTGTGTTAATGATTGCTCAGTGCTTCTGAAAGTCAGGCAAGTATGCTGAGTCTGTATTTAGGAAACTAAATTTTACTTTTTTCTTGTATTTTTAAAATATCATGGTCTTCATAACTCTGCACATACACAACTGTGTCTAGTTGACACAGAGGACTTAATTAAGTATCAGGACTCATTTGAGTTGTGCACTGCCAGTGGCCCATTCTTGTGCATTTTGAATCATAAAAGGAATGGAAATGCTCAATGAAGTGGCTATAAATGTGTCAAAAACTGAATGATAATGAAAAGAACAAGAGAAAAAAGTCAGATAGAATATAGCATACTGTCAGGGTAACTCTCTGCCAGACTGAACTTACGTTTAGGAAGGTCCTTGGACGTGTGTATGCTTTCAGAAAAATAAGCAGTGTGGACAGTTTAGCTAGAAAACATTTTGGGTGCTTGGAGTAAAATTCTGCTTCTTTTGAGGCATCATAGAAGTTTGAATGATTAAGGTGGGGGAAGTTCAAGAGTGGGTACTGACTTCCCACTGCCATTAAAGTATTGAAAACTCCAGTTCTCATCTGAGATTCAATTTTGTCCCCCTGTCAACCTGCTTTCCCTTTCTTCTTGTGCATTCTGTTGCCAGTCTTCCTGCATGGTTCAGCATATCATCCTATATTCCATCTTCTCATACTCTTCATTAATGAGAAATTTCTGAGGTATGTACATTTTTCCCCTTTATTCAGCTAACTTGATGCCACCAATACACCAAATTTTTGGCAAGAGCCCTAAGAGTAAACAGGTATTTTATTGAAGAGATTGACCTGATTCTACCAAAATGTATCACACTGGTATGCAGCTATGTGTTTAATAATACATGTGTAGGATAAGTATTTACTCCTTAAATTTATTTGACATATTTACTTATCTAATTATGTTCAGTAAAGTTATTTGTCTCCAACCATGTAAGTATAATACAATTCAGCATACTTTAGTAATTTGAATGCAGCCATTTGAAAATAGCCAGTCAGCTGTCTGGATTTTTTAGAAGAAGTAAAGGTGTAATATTTTTAGTTAAAGTACTTGAACAGAGACTAAAACTATTTTATAACCAGCAGAGGTTATCGCATCTTTGTAGCAGTGTAGAAGGGCTAGATAGTTTGCCTCCAGGCACAGCGGATGGAAAGCACCCTGCAGAGGAATTTGGGAAGAGTATGTAATACATGTTTTGCAGGTATTTTTGTGCTCTGTTCCCTTCATTTTTTTCCCAGTTTAGTGTTTTTTTCCCACTCTGCGTTTCAGAGCTGCAAGAAAGGGAGCACCTTGTTAATGCATAGCTTATTTTTTCTTTTTTCTACCTCTGAGGTGTTATCTTGCTCTTTCTTGCATAGCTGTCATTTCTTGGCCTCTACTCCAGCAAGGAGACATGTTTTAGTCTTCCAGGTGTTACCGATCAAACCAAATACTGTTGGCACCCTGAAATTTTTTTTAGCTGCCAGAAATCATACTAACCATAAGTTCTCTTTCCTACCACATTCTGTGCTAATGACAATTCCCCACATGTGGAGGGTGGAGTAGGCTCTAGTTTATATCAGTCTGACCTGTACTATTTTCTTTTCTGTGCACTACAATCCCCAGATTTCTCACTGCCTCTTTCTTTTTGAACATGGAAGGAGAAATGTTTACAAGAGCAAAGTAAGTTATGCTATGGTGCAGATGTTGCATTTACGCTTTAACCTACCTGGACTCTTCAATGGTTTCTCAATATGTTTCTACCACTGCTAGTACAAATGCTGCTATTACTGTGCCAAAGCTTTCACCCAGACCACATGTGATATCTTTTTAGTTGTGTGTTACTATCACAAAGTAACCCTGAATTCAGTGCAGAGCTGCTTGCTACTCTGCTCCCTGCTACAAAAACCACCTGAGGTGTACGCCAAAGCTCTCTGGACTCCAGAAGCTTAAACAGATTTTGCCAGAAAATGGTCTATTTTAAGGATTTGAAAATGTGTTGATGTAAGGAGTTTTACCTAACACTGCTTGCTTCTCCTCTAAGCATCCACAGAAGGGCTTTTGTAAAGGAGAAAAGAACTTAGAAAATTACTGAGTTGTCTACCATAAACTAATGTTATCTTGTTCTCTCCTATTGAAACATCACAAATCTTTCTTTGGTGTGAACTAGTTCTTATGTAAATTGTAGTAAATAATGTATGAATGTATAGGCCAGCTAACATAGGACTATACAGTGTTTGGTTTTGAAGAATTGTACACACTTCCTAATACAAAAGCAGAAAGGAGGAAGGAGAAGCAGTTAGTATTTCATATCCATGCACTGCAGGAAATAAAAGTTAACAGCTCTAGTAAAATTCATATGCTAGACAATAGTAGATCTGAAGAGACAGAGAATCCCAGAGGGTTAACTCCTCCTCACCTAAGCAAAGTAAATTATTTGACTTTTTGAAATGTCTTCTGAAATGTAATAAAATCTGAAGGGGGTAAGGATCTTCATCTCATTAATACAGGGTCCCAGCAAATGTCATTTTCTAAGCTGCTTTGGGAAATGGGATTCTTTTCAGATTTCAGCGAATAGTTCGCAGTCACAGTGCATTACTTTAGCAGCACATTTCTCTTCCTTACACATTACATGCAGCACAGTTTAAACAGTAGAGTGAGCTTATTTTGGCTTCATTCCTTTATATGAACAGAGAGATTTTTGATTTGCTATATATTTCACTGCTACTGTAGATTTCCTCTCTATCTTAAATGGTAGTTTATTAAGATTAAGTGCTTTCTTATGTAGATGTATTGAAAGGACCTTTGATTTGGTTTAAATTAAATTTTATTCAATTAAAATGTAAGATAGATTGAAGCACTTCTGTGAAGAGAAAATGAAAAAGGCTCCATGAAAGAGAACCAAAGCTACAATACGCATGAAATCAGGAGATTGCTATCAGGTAGGCAGGTTTTGAAAATTGGATACCAGAAACATTGCTTTCAATGAAGAGTCTAACCTTGTGGTATCTAGGTGGAGTACACAAAGAATGAATCATGTGGCTCTTACCCTAAGAAATTATTCAAAGTGACTGATTGGGTCAAGTCTTGTTAGCATTAAACACCATTGGCCAGGCATGAAGAGAGAAAGAAGAAAATAAAAGAAACATAAAAGGAGAGATGAAAGTAGGGGAATGAGACAGGAAAAAGAGAATTTGTGAAAGTGTTATGAACCTACTCCCTTTTATACTCTCCTCAACACACATTAAATCCATATACCAGGCCACTAGGATGTCATCTGGACAGGGTAAAAGAGGATCGTGTGTAGCTCGTCTGTGCTGAAATCACTGCTGGAGACCTCTGAAAAAATTGCCTTGGTACTGAACCTTTGAATGTTCTTTCACCTGCACATGGAGGGGTTTATGAGCTGCCATTAGAATTTAGAGCCACCATGAGCTGTGGGTTTGGAGCCCAAGCATTTCACTAAACTGACTGTTTACTGAAATATTCGAGTCAAGCACCCCGGACTGTGCCAAAGGTGTGTTAATAGCCTTCAGAAAGCAGCTGAGCCTCTCCCTGGGAGCTGGCCCTGACTTTCAGTTCTGGAAAGGAAACTTTCCAAGGTGAGAATCCTTATCCACTACGGCAAAGGCATGTCACAGACCATATGTCATTTAAGCAGCTTTTGGTCATTTCCAACACAGGGCAAATTTAAATCAGCAGTCTTGAAATAGGAAGGATTTCATTTTATTGTGGACAGAGCTGCTTAGCCCTCTGCAAAAACTTTAGAAAAGATTTTTCTTCAATACTTCTGGGTTTTGTTGTTTTTTTGGGTTTTTTTTATCTTTGCATATGTATGCTTCATTTCAAACGTGGGAATGAGTAAAGGCTTTTGCATTCAGTGTCATTCTATGTGTATGATGTTTTACCATTAAGTCATTGTATGATTACAAGTCACTATGATCTAACAGTAACTTTGGTTTAACAATACAGTACTAATAGGCCACCAAAGAAACAGTTTTTGTAGATATGTATAAACTGTCTTCCCTGTTACATAACAAATTCTTAGAAATGCTTGATTATTTTTTTCAGACTGATGAAGTTAAATTACATTCTTAGCACTGCTAAGATATTATTCTTTCTGAGGCAGAGTCACAAATATCGAGTTTAATGTTGAAATATCGATTCTAGAAATGGTGATCTGTAAAAGAGCCAATTTCAACTGCTTTTAGATATTTTTTTAGTCTATTGTGTGATACTACACATCAAATGTAATCATCTGATAATGTTGACTTAGATTTGACCATTTTTCACATTTATAAAGTTATTTGAACTTGTGCAAGTGGTTTTTTTTTTCTGTGATGCTTGGTGGCAGTTAATAAGGATTTGTACCTAATTTGGCATTAGGGACAAAGCATCAATTTAATGCCATAGTTTTAAGAAATTTTTTTTTTAAAGAAACAGTTACATTCTGACTCCATTTGCAAAAGGAAAGAAAACAATAAAATTCAGTTTTAAAAAGGAGTCACTAGATTCAGCTTTATGTATATATGCACACTCTTCTTGGAGTAAGTGCACAGATACATTCCTTTACTTAGGAAAATAGTGTGTTTTCTGAATGCACATTAGGAAGAATAAATAGACTGTGGAGAAATGTATTAGGTATTATATAGGTCCTTTATATATAACGTGCATTTCTCTTAATTGATGTAGCCAATGTACAGTATAATGGCTGCAAAGGAACTGTTATGATGCATGCTGTGAAGGCATATTAAAACAATACACAATAGCAATTTAAATTCTAATAAGTCCTTTAACACACAGCATTATTGGATCTAGGACTATCTCTATGATTTTCTTGTCTCAAAGGGACATACTGTATGTTTTTATTTCTGCAATATTAGTAGAAAAGAAATTATAAACCCAAGTACTGCTTTTGTATCGACTGTGTTATGTGTATACATATTGCTTTGGTGTCAGAACATAGGAGTTTAAGTTAAAGCAGGTTGAATAATCTTTGGCTTTTAATATGAGCATCTAAACAACAGTTTCTGATAGTATGGTGCTGTTAACTACTTTGAAGAGCCTTTACTGATTAAAAGGTAGTTGTGTATGAGTCTTTTAAACAACTGAATACTTACTTGCCCATGAAATCCAATGCATTTAAAAAATGTGAGATGTGCTAAGCTTTTGACTTCATAAATGCAATAGCACTGGATAAAGAATTTTTCAATTACCAGAGACCAAAACTTGGTGGCTAGAGTAAACTCAGGTGCAGCATCTGTGGCACAGAAGGAAAAATGGGCACTGAACAATGAGAAAGGTTGATAAACAAGTAAATACAAAGGATGTTATTTCCCATGTATAATCCTCTGCACAATACTGTATCTTAGCATGACGCCCAGAAGTGATGTTCACAAATTAATCAACTATCACCTTAAAAGCAGAACTAGGGCTAAAAAGGACAGAGCTAATAAAGCACAGGATGATATAAAAGGAAGGATTGTATGGGAAATGTTGTGTGTTGATTTGAATACAGCAATAAAGATAAGGATGAAGAGTGTTTTAAAAATTGCAGTTAAGTTCATATCCCATAAAGAAATACTGTGCTCTTTTTGTAGTTCATATATTAAAAAAAAAAAAAAATCTCCTTCAGGGATTTACACTGTAAAACCAAAGAACTAATACTTTTACAGTAGCACTGTAGAGGAAACCTCCTAATCCTTGTGAATGACTGTGTATCAAGTTATTTTATCAGTTCAGAAATTTTTGACAAACTCCCCTGCAGCCAGACTTGTCTTGGAACAAGATAGTCTTGATGTCTTGAAACAAGCCATAGAAAAGCTGCTCTTTCAGTATGAAACACTGTATATAGACCCTTTGAAAGTTCATCTAATGAATTTTGTTTTATAGTAAATAACTGCTGCAACTCAGCTGTCACCTCCCATTGGTGTTGATTGTAGCACAGAAGGACTGAAAGTTCAAAGGTATGCATCAGAATTTAGAGCACTGGCAATTTTTTGGGCTGAGTTTAAGGTAGACCTCCAGGCAAGATTTACAAACATGTTTTACAGGAGCTCACTTTTCACACTCTTTACATCATTAATAGTTAGAAATGTTGTCTGTGAAAAGCTTAGCTTGAGAATAATTTGTGCAGTAGATGATCTTTCCTACATTTGACCCCATTTTGCTTTTACTGAGTGGAAAGAGTTCAGTTAGCTGGATCAGACTTAGTATGACCGAAGATAAATTGTGCTGGAGCCTGAGTCCAATCCAAGGTGACAGTTTCAAGTCCTACTCTGAAACTAAACCTTATCTCCATATTTGATTACACACTAAAAGTGTCCTGGTAGTAGCAAGCCTGAGCAAGAATTTTGTGTAGCTTGAACAAGCTAATTTCTGATCTGTGATACTTCAGTTTGGAAACAAGTGAAAGGTCTTTGTGGGTCTCTAAGATGCCTGTCACGTTTCCTTGTGTACTTTGTATTTCCTCCTAGAAATTCTTCTTCACTTTTGATAGAAGCATTTTGGGGATATTGGCACAAAACATGTGTTCCACAAACATGGAACACCAAAAAGCCTTTGTGTTGCATTTTTTGTTTCTGCACTGGGGATACTCAGCAGAATGGGATTTCTTGCTCATATTTAAAAAAGAAACCAACCAACCAACCAATCAAACAAAAAACAAACAAAAAAACCCAAACCAAAACAACCTCTTTGAAAATTGCAGCTATTTCCCTTCTCATATGGCCAGAATTTTTCTGCTTTATGCCGCCCTGCTGATATGCAAGCTGCCAAGCATTACCACCTCTGTCTCTAAAAAAGAGCTGCTATCACATGTGAAGGGGAACAGGCAAGTGCTTTCTACCCAGCGAGCAGCAGAATGGAAAAGGGATCACCATGGCAGCAGTGTTATTAAGTGCAAAGCCTCTTTTCAATCATTTTCATTATATACCAACTCCCCAACAGTATTCTTTTCCCCTAAAGGTGGCAACTGTATTGCAAGCTGGCTGCAAGGCACAGATGCCAGGTTCAGAAATGCATTACAGAGTTAGCTTTGAAGCCAATAAAAATACGATCTTGTAAGATCTCTGCTACAGGCTGTAGACTGGTGCAGTGAAGGATATGGACACAGTTTATGGGATTGGTGTTAGTTTACATGACTGCTGGGTTGCCTTCCCCAGTAAGGTAACATGGGTTGTTTTTTTCTTCCTTGTCCAGTGGTTGTCAGTGCCTCTTTTTTTTCACTGAAGCACAGCAGGGAATGAGCTCATAAGTGAGACACCTTAGGAGCTAGCTGCATGAAATGCACTTAGATTTCTCATAAAGTCCTAGAACTGCAATAGGTTTGAGATAATTACACCACTATTATGCTTGATTGCTTAAATATACTTTAAGAATTCATAAACAAGCATAGACTCCTCATGAAATAATAATGAAATAAACATGGCAGATGCATATTTCCATTTCAGATTTAGATGAGGTGCCTCTGAGTTCAGATCATCATTAATTTTGCTAAAATATGATATATTTAATTTGGCTATTTAGATGCAACATGCTTCACTGTACAATCTGGTCTACTCTGTATGCATTGCCTGAGTGTTACTCACACTCTACCTCCTTCTCTATGTATCATTGCCTATTTCAGACAGACTCTGCTGTGTGTGCAAGTATCTATAATGCTGTTGTTTCTTAGGTACTCTTGAGTGTTTTCCTGGCTCAGACTTCAGACTGAAGTGACTGTGCAACCTGAAGGGTATGTGTTAAAAAATCTAGAGTACAGTGATTGATCACATTCTTTCCATACTTCCATATGTCAAAGCCTATTCCAAAATACAAAACAATGGGCTGTTTGGCTCCATCCCTTAATATGGCTTTTCTCATTAATGAACAATATTTAGCTCAAATAATAAAGGAGTAACAGGAAATCAGCAGCTGTCTGTGCTGTTTACCTCCTCAACAGGTTCTACATGTGTCCCTACTTCTTGATTTCTTCTATGATAGTGAATGCAATAAACTACCACTGGAATTTAATTTTGGCACTGCTCTCTGAGCAAGAGGCCTAAGTCTCTTGGGGACTATAAAAAAAGAATATAAAATACCCTTTCTATTGTGCTAGGAATGCCATGTCTTCTATTGACTAGGGTGCATCTTTCAAGTAATGTCCTTAAAGAAGCACCATTTTGAGCAAAAAATGCAGCATCCTGTATAATACCACAAGGAAAGTGGTACTGGTCAAAGAAAACTCAGATTTGGTCATCTTAATATCTGAAGCAGATAGAAAATGTACTGTTGTTTCTGTTTAGAAATTAACAGCACTATAATTATTTGTTTTTCTTTCAGGGAAGAAATAATTGCAATAACCTGATGTTTGATAGCTCTTGACAAAAGCTGTTTTCTCAAAATAGTAACTGGTTGCCCCAGGAAAATAAAAAAGAGGAGTTTCTCAATGAACCAGCTGAAACGTGGCTGTTGCTTGAATAAGCTTTCTATGTACTGATAAGCAGAAAAGAAAAACTTACTAGTTGAAATTTCTTATAAGAGACATGGCAATGAGATAAGCAGGTATCCATCACCAGTACAGTCTTTCAGTAGCTCAGAATGCTTTGCTTCTGTCAGAATCATGAGACAGGGAACTCACATAGGGATTCTTCAGAATTACCAGTGCTTAAGAAGGAAAATTACAGATAATTTTCCTTTCATCTCTTTTCTCCCGTTTATATTTCAAGGTCATCGTCATTCCCTTAATATCAGGACCCCTTCCTGTAGCAATATGCTAAGATTACTCTTATTTTCTTGGAGATAATGCTATGAAATTACCTACGGTCTTTTGGTAATCTACGCAGTCATGTGGATGAAATAATAATTTTCCTAGATAGTATGCTATCCAAGTAGACTGCTTTTCTGCCATGTTAGTTTACTGAAAACTTTCTATGAAATTTTTTTAATGTGCTATGCATTTACTATTTTTTAAAATTTATTTAAATGTCAACTTTATGTATTGTAATAAGCTGTGTTCAGTTGCAAAGTATCAGGAATGACTCCATGCCATGAGGATTGAGAAATCTTTAAAACAAGTTATGGTAGCTTAAAAGGGGGAAAAAAAGAAAACCACTATATTTTTAAGTAGAATTAGCTGACTTGAATTTCACATTTTAGTAGAAAAATTACATCTAGTTTTCTACACTCTCAGTCAAAACAAACAAGGTGGTGGCAGTATTCACCTGGTAAATATTTGTATAATAATTACATGTATACAACTATACTATCATGTTTTATACATCAGAAGTATTGCCAGATTTCCACAGTTTGCCCATGCAGTCTGATCATGAACAGATTATTATTTGTGAACACTAGGCTGACCTTATTGCAGTGAATCAAGAATTTATCAAAAAGAAAATTCCACAAATTATTTGTATCTCTACATCTTTAGAGGGACATTTTCCTTCTTATAATTTGCTCATCGTGCAGTGTTTTTCACAAGAGCACAAGGTAATTCTTATCCAAGCAAACATGTAATCATCAGTTATCTTTACTCCACTAAAGATTCAGAGAAACAGGTGAGGATATGGTATGAATATCCACACAGTTTATGCCTTGAAAGTATTTTTAGGTAGAACTCAGTGGTTGTTCTGTGAAACAGTATGCTAAACTCATGTAAACCTGGTTCGTGGTGTATATTTTTGCTCCAAAGCAAGGGAGGATCATTCACTCATATCAGCAAACCCCCTCATTAAGATGACAATCCCTTACCCAAATATCAAGATCGGGTTTGTCTATATCTTTGTGCACTGGACACTCTTCATCTGCCACTGAAATGTAAAGCAGTATTTGTATCTTTCCTACATTCATCTGAATGCAGGTTTTCCCCTAGCCTCATTTAATACATCTAGCTGTGTAAAGGAGTTTTCAGGAAGAAAACAAACCTTTCTAGTTTGTGTCTCAACTCAATAATAATCTTCCCTCTCTTTTGCAAATGGAACTAATAGTAACTCGAAAATTTATATGTTGCTTTTCATTGGTAGGTGAGAAGACACCACTTGGGTACCAGACAAGTGAATGGCAACAGAAAGGAGGCATCCGATGTTCTCTAATGGCTGTGATTTGTGAGCACTTTTAACAGAACTGCTGCTGTGCAGAAATGGGAATGTGTTCCCACTTCCCTGTAATGAGAGGTAAGTGGAACTTGCTTTCTCAATCTCTTACCAAAAGAGGGAAGCTGCTGAGCTTATCACTCCTGATCTAAAGTACCAGGCTTTGCCTCTTGTATTCATTTCATTGCTTTTTCATTCATTCACTATAAAGATGAAAGTCAGGATTAGGCACCTTGCAGACCTGTCCTCATAGGTTTCTGATTGTTTTAAATCTGCTGCTTTGCCACACACTTTTAGTTCTTCTTTCAGGGAGAAGTTATAAATGGGTCCCTATCTACTTAAATAGTAAAGAAAGTATCTCTGTGGATTGTTTGTTTGTTGTTTGTTTGCTTTGTTGTTGTTGTTTTTGTTTGTTTGTTGCTGTTGTTTTTCTGGTGGTGTTGTTTGGGTTTTTTAATGAAGACATTGCAAATTGGGTTATCTAGCAGAAAAATCAGTGTCATACAGAAGAGACCTCCTTTTCTTAGCTAATAATAACATGCTTCTGAATCATGTTGCTGGTACATCGTTTAGGCTTGAATATGGAACCAATATGTTCATTAACAAGACTAAAACACTTACATGCACACACAGGACTCATGTGAAATGAGATGATGATGATGGAGAAGTTAGGAATTACATAGGTAAGGAGTTCATAGCTGGGCCTTTTTGATGAGGGGAATGAACTCTGATTTGGTTTGAATGCTGAAGGTTTTGCTTGTTTGCCCAGTGAAGTGATGGTTGTAGAAGGGGTAGCTGAAGACCCCTTTCTGAGATCAGAGTACTATTTTGTTAAGTTCTGTAAACCACATAGAAAACAAGTAACTAATGGTCTGGTTAGTCTGGCAGAAAGTGAAAACAAATCTATTGGCAGTGAAAACAAATCTCTAAAGACCATGAAAAGAGAGCTGGAGAAAAAGAAAAGGACCTTGTTAACTCAAACTCTACCTTTAGCCATGACTGCAAATACCCAAGCCTTTCTTTTTCTTCTTGAGTCAGAATATTCAAAGCATTTACCTTCAACTATCTTTTCTTTTTGTTTCCCTTTAGACAAATAAAGGTTGTTTACCTCCCATTGAAACAAATTCTTTCTTTTGTACCTTATGTCTGAATTCAGAAGAAGGATTTGGAAGGTTCCTTTTTTGGGGCTGTTGGTGATCCTCTGCAAGTGAAGTTGTCCCAGGTAACCTCTCCCATTCACGATACTGGTTTCCCTTCTGTTTCTGTGGAGGCAGAGAAAAAAAAAAAATCATTAATATTCGCAGTGAGGAATAAACGGGAAGAGGCAAGAAACTCTAATCATTTATAAAGGTTCCTATAATAAAGTCACTGAAGAACTATGAAAGAAATGTCTGCCTTGATGGAGTACTATGTAGTTTTCCATTAGTTAACAGCTCCTATCACTAACTGCCTTAAATCTGCTCTTAAAGTAGCAAACAGTTGAGTGCATTTTGAAGTTGATCTTTTCTCACTGGGTCTTGGATCTATTCCCAGCACAGAAACACACAAAACTGCTTGTTTATGGGCTCTGAAAAAAAATCAGGTTGGCTTTTTGATGCTTGAGTTCTACATGGAGAAAAATAATAATTCCTCAAGCCATCATTTTTATTCAGAGATTAAATGGAATAGTCTGAGGAATCCAAATAAACATGCCCAGAATTGCCCATCAATGCTGAGGGGCAGCTACCTGGGTAAAAATGTTGTCTATCAAACCCCTTCTCCATGTTCCAACCATGTTAGAGGAAATTAGTGTAATTATGGGGGGATTTCTAGATACAGGTTTCTTCCCTCTGCATTTGTTCTTCATTCTTCAAGCATCCCATCTTGCCTAACCATTCTCCTGGCTCCTGCCCCCCACCCCATAGCCTGGCTTTTCTGGAGTTCTCCTGATCCTATCCAGGGGTTTTTCCAGTGCATTCACTCAGTTCAAGGGATTTAGATGGAAGATTGGTGCTGAGGCACCTGCTTTCCTCCTCTTAGCAGGCAACTGAGGCTGTGTAAGTGCTGCCCAGGAACTTACCAGTTGGTTCCTGCTGCATGAGGAATTGATTGCAAAGGAGAGAAGTTGTGAGTTCCTAATGGGTGGCCAGCATGGAGGCTAATGCTGGCACAGCTTCCTGGATGCAAGGAGAGGGGAGAAATTCAAGAAGAGCAAGGCAATGAACAGAAACCATGATAAAGCAAGATAAATGTAAAACCAGAAGGAGCACAAGAACAACTATAAAGAAGAAGAAAATATTTTAGAAGAAAAATAGTGTTAGAAAGAAGCCTAGGGTGAGCAGAGCAGAGAAGGGAAACAGAAGAATGTGATAGAATAAACATATAAAACAACAACAACAAAAAAGCAGAAAAGGAAAACATATTCTTTACATTCTTTTTCCTACTAATGCATGTTCTAAGGACGGTGTAAGCAGCTACAGCCCTAGATTTGTATTTTGCAGTAGTTCTGCTACACATTTGATAGCTTTCCACAGCATTCTAGCTGAAGCAGAAGGAGCTTGTAGCATTTTTATTTCCTTTCTGTCCCCTGGTGCCCTCTCAACATTTCCTACATGCTGCTGACAGTCGGCAGAAGGGTTATTTGGCACTGTTCACCCACTAGATTGAGTACAAATGCGTTTTGGCATTGATTCCCAGTAAACTGCATATGCTTTGCACATGGCCCCTTCCCTGTAAAGTTTTGGGTAGTATTCCACTAGTTTTCTCTCTCATTTTTGTTTCCTTTCCCTGTGTAGCCACACTATGTGAGAATGAACACTGGTACAGTGCTTACCTTTTGCTAGTTTACTGTTTGGGATTTTTTTAAGGTCACCCACACAGATGCATGTTTTTGCCTCCCTTTTCTTTGCCTTATCTGTAGCTTTTATTTTTTTTTTCTTTCAGGTAAAAGCATCTGTGCAAGGCAACATGTTTTACCAGGCACTGGTAAAATGACAGTTACGTTTATTGAGTGTGCAAGTTCTGCAGTATTTTCCATGCAGGCTGTATAGCCTTTTCTTCACTTTTGAAGAGTGTGCAACATTCTGATTATTGGAAGAAAGAAGAAACGAAGGAGACAGCGTATTTGCTGAAAGGTCCAAATCTCTCAATCAGCTTGTGTTGTCTTTTCTCAGTGATGATCCAGTCTATCTCTGGAGCTTTCCTTTTAGTCTGGTGTTGTGGTATCCCCTTCTTTCTTGCTTGTTTATGGCTTACTTGGTCAAAGAAGCAACAACTCAACCACTTTGCCTACATCGTTCCAATCTGGAGGATCTACAGGTAAGCAGTGCCTTCAGAGAATGTCTTCCTTGTATCATTTCAAACACCATTAACAGTGGTGAAATACACTCTTACAAGCTGCAAAGTGGTGACTTTTGGACATGAGAGATGTAGGCAAGGTGCTCTGATTGATATTTTCTGTCCCTTCAAGAAACACTTCTCTGTATCCCTTTCATTACAAAGATTTTAGGAATCTGTGCTTTGATAAGATCACAGAATCACAGCATGGTACGGGTTGAACACGGGAGGTTGCAGCTGAACATGAGGAAAAACTTCTCTGCTGTGAGGGTGCCAGAGCCTGGCCCAGGCTGCCCAGAGAGGTTGTGGAGTCTCCTTCTCTGTGCAGTCCCACCCAGGCACTTCACATTCAGCAGAGATGAGATACAGGCACTTGACAGGACATGGAAGCCCATTTGTGGGGTCTTCTTCTCTGGAGAGATTCCAAACCCACCTGGACATGATCCTGGACAACCTGCTCTGGATGCCCCTGCTGGAGCAGGGGTGGTTGGATGAGATGATCTGCAGAGTTCCTTTCCAGCCCCTACCAGTCTGTGATTCTGTGATCACTAATGCTGGGGGTTTTAGTTGGCTTTTTGGTTTTTGGGGTGTGGTTTTGTGGTTTTTTGGTTGTTTGCTTGTTGTTTTTTCTTTTTCTTTTTCTTTTTTTTTTTTTTACCAGAAGTAATTTACATTGCTAGTATATTGAAAATGACATGAAGTTACAAGAATGCTTTTTTTATTTATTTATTTACTTTCACAACATTAACAATATGCGGATGTGACTGAATAATTCATGTATGTTTTACTAAGGCATTCTCCCAAGCAACCAAAAGGTTTCCTAATGCTTTGCCTTGGCAGTGCTACCAGTCTATGCTTGGCATGTTTGATCTGCAGTGTCCCAGCACTGTGCTCACATGGTTTTCTTTCATAGCTGTCTCAGTCATATAACATTATTGCCCTACCTATAGACTGATAAATCCTTTCCCTTCTTTGGCTCTGTCAATTCATATGAATATTTCATGCTGCTGCAAGTTGATCTGGGTGTTTGCATTAGTGAACATCATTTTCTCTTTGGCTTTACCACTCTAATGTTCAGTCGTTTCTACCCTTTAAAAACACTGCTCAATTTGCACACAGTTTTCTTCTGCAGACAGGCTATATATATATTATCTTCTGTACCCTATTTTGTCTCTATCTTCTTACCTCCATTGTCCTCTACCTTACTGTGTTGGGTTATGTGGCAAGATTTTGGTAGTGGGGTGGCTACAGGGGTAACTTCTGTGAGAATAAACTAGAGGCTGCCCCCATGTTGGACTGAGCCTGTTCCCACCAGCCCTAAAATGGACCTACTGCTGGCCAAAGCTGAGCCCATTAGCAACACTGGTAGCACCTCTGTGATAACATATTTAAGGAAGGGTAAAAAACATTGTGCAGCTGCTAACAGAAAGGAGTGGAAAAAATGGAAGAGAAACAGCCCTGCAGAAACCAAATTTAGAGAAGCAGGGATGGGGGTAGGTGTTCCAGGCACCGAAGCAGAGCTCTCCCTGCAGCCTGTGGAAAAGACCATGGTGAAGCAGATTGTCACTCTGTAGCCTTCAGAGTAGGTGGATGTGCCCTAAAGGAAGTTGCAGTCCATGGAGAGCCCATGCTGCAGCAACCTCCTGGCAGGAACTGCGGCCCATGGAGAGGAGCCCACACAAGAGCAGGTTTTTTGGCAGCACCTGTGGCCCACAATGGAGTAATCTGTTCCTGAAGGATCGCACCCCCTGGAGAGGACCCATGCTGGAGTAATTCTTGAAGACTCTTGAGGGGCCACAAGATGAATGATCACAACCCCCATTCCCCATCCTCCTGCACTGTTCAGGGCAGAGGAGGACATAAAAGAGTCAGGAGTTAAGTTGAGCAGGGGAAGACAGGGCTGGGAGGAAGATGGGTTTAGTTTGGGGGCATTTGTTTCCTACTATTCTGCTCTATTTTTAATTGTCAACTAATTAAATTAATCTTCCTCAAGCCAAGTCTGTTTTTCCCATGACAGTAATTGATGAGCAGTCTCCCCTTCCTTATCTTAACCCAGGAGCTTTTTCATCTTATTTCTCCCTCTGTCATACCAGGGATGGGAGTGAGAGTGGCTTGGTGGGCACATGGCAGCCAACCAAGGTTAACCCACAGCTTTTAGCTACAATGGTCCCTTGTGGCTTTTTAAGCAGACTTAGGGATTTACTTTAGTGAGTGTTTACCGTGGAAGGTTATCGGCAGGTGGGGAGAAGAATGCTTCCTCACTTCCTTGGTTGGAGTGCAAGCAAATTGCTTATGTATGTACCTGAATCATGGGCTTTTCCTGTTAAAAAAGAAGTTTTGCAGATGTATGGAACTAATGAAACCTTCAAAGTCAGCTTATTCCCTTGCAGGTCTTAGAATGGAAAGTGCACTACCATGTTCCTGTTCCCATCAGGACTGATGGTCTATGAAGCTAAAAGTCTCTCCATCTGCCACCCAAATTACAGAGCACGGCATTCCATCCAATGGGCAAGGCTGAGTTTCAGGGGCAGTGAAATCTGGGTGTGTATATCCCTCTTTTGGTGTGAATTCTGAAGTGTCTAGCAAAGGCTGAGCCAAATCATGACTTAGATAGTAAGAGGTAAAAATAAATCTCCAATAAGTCTGCAGAGCACATCTGCACCTGGCTTATAGATCCTCTCAGTGGCAGCCAGTCCCTCAATCATATATTAATGGTCTTTAAACACTGTCAGGGTAGAATGAGGTGCCTTAGATGGGACCACTTCGTACTGTGCTGTGATACACCCTAGCTGGCCATTGCTTAGTGCCAACTGCTGAAAATTGAGGCTCCTTTTTGGAATGGAACTGCCTTATCCTTGTTTACCAGCAAGTCTAGAGGGAATGGATTAAAACTAGAGAGAGGTCGATTCAGGTTAGTGTAAGAGTCTGGCTATCATGTGCCTCAAACCTTGTGAGGTGATAAGGTCTGGAAAGACCTGTTTGGAAGGAAGAGGTGTTGATTGATCTCAATGTCTCTGTGCCCCTCCTTTGTCTCCTTGCAGATATGCCTTAACAAAAGGAAGAGAGAAATTCTGCATAGGTGGGACTCTGTCTTTTCTTTAGTTAAGTGCTCCTGCTGACTGCGCCCTAGGGGAGGTGGATGGCAGGCATCACACTACTTCTAGCTTATGGAGCTCATGGAAATCAACACCACTTCCCGTGGAAATTGGGAATGCCACCCAGATATTTCAAGGGTATAAAGGGACAGAAAAATATTGATTGGTGTGCACCCACCATCGAAGAACTGAAGATTTTGACTGATCCAGTGAGACATCGCTGGATCGACGGGTGGTGATAATCTTTTCTCTTTATCTCTCTCTGTCCCTCTTATTCACTCTCTCACTCCCTCTATCTTCTCCTCTTTTCTAATAACTTTCTTCCTCTTCCTCAAAGTTTAGTTGCGCAGTAAAATAATAGCCTACAAAAATTAACACTTTTATCTGTACTGTTCCATTAGGGAGAACTAATAAATTGTTCTGTTATTGTTCTTTGGAGTCATTGTCATGACTCTGCTGCCCCGGCTGCCCTGTCGTGCAGGGACAGCCTCTTTCGGGGGATCACAAAGATTCACCTCCCTCGTGGGATGAGACAGTTAGACATAAGGAAGAATTTCTTCACCATGAGGGTGGTGAGACACTGGAGCAGGTTGCCCATAGAGGTGGTGGAAGCCCCATCCTTGGAAGTTTTTAAGACCAGGCTGGATGGGGCTCTGAGCAACCTGCTCTAGGGTGAGGTGTCCCTGCCATTGGCAAGGGGGTTGGAACTAGATGATCTTTAAGGTCCCTTCCAACCCTGACAATTCTATGATTCTATGATTAAGGTTGCACATTCACACCAAAGGCACTACAGCTACAGCTTCACCTTCTGCTTTCATCCTGAGCTGACACCCACCTCAGGGAGGGATGATGTTTAAATCCCAACATGGTGAGCTCAGATGATCATACACATTAGCCCTACACTCCTGCATGGACAGGACCACTGCAGTGTTAGACACAAGCCCTGAGGGTGACAAGGTGATTAGAAACTGACTGGGTGGGAGGAAGAGGGACTTGAATGAGGAAACAGGAATGTATAGAAACAAATCTCCACCGAACTTTAAGAACATTGAAAATTGCATTGGGAGGCTGAGCTTGTTACCCATTATCCCGCCCAGCACCATCCCCAGAAGAGCACTAAAAGCTGATGTGGAACAACAAGTACAGCTGGAAACCGTGCAATTAAGGCATGAGCAGATCAACAGCAGCAGAAGGGAACAGCTGCAGCTTTAAATCACTGCCACAGCAATCCCAGCACCCCTTTTCAGGGATGAAGGCAGCGTTAGCTCCTGACATGACATTTGGGGAGGGAAGAAAGATTAAAAGATACTGAGGTATTGGACAAGAAACACGCACACTGTCAGTGATTGACCTGCAGGTTTTATAAAAAATGCTATATTATTTTTTTCATGTCATGACTACTGTGATCTTGAGCCTGTAAGAAGTGAGCACCCTTCACTCATATGATTAATTTAGCAAGGGGTGAAGGAACACATCCTCTCCTAGGTGTCCTGAGGGTCCATCAGGCTAGATGTGGCAGTGGAGTCTCATCTCCTGTTCCCTGCTCAAGGCAGGGCTGCACAACAGGTTTCTGGTTGATCAGCACCACCCAGCTGCATCTCGAAAATAGTCAGGAAGGAGATTCTGGGTATCCAGCACTGCACCTCTTTATGGAGAGATTTCTTATTTCCGGTGGGACCATCATTATTGCAGCTTGTGTCCTGTGCCTCATGTTCTTTCGTTGTGCAGCTCCAAGAAGTCTGTCTCTGCCTTTGCTATACACCTACTTTTACTTGGCACCAGGATATAGTACATACCAATACATCCATCAGTACAAAAGATGACTAATCTTTGGATTGTTGTTATCTAATGATTCTGGGGCACTGGTGATAAATAGGTTGAAGAGTACCCTCCGTTCAAATCTCACTAAGCTAGAAGACTCATCAAGGAAAAAAAAACACAACAGCAAAAACTTAACTTCTCAGCAGCCCTCCCTTGTTAGGATGAGGAAGCTGGAGCTCTGGATGTGTATCATAGAAAGGTGCCAGGGAGTAGAGGGGGGAGCAATGAGCTAAAGAGACCCCAGCACGGGCCAGTGCCCTCAACCCTCCAGGCATCATCCCACAGCACTCAATCAGGGCAGGGCTGCTGCTGGAAACAGGTCTCTCCACCACCTCAGCAAGGTGAGCTACGATCAGGTCTGGGATCCAGTGTAGGATTAAACTGCATGCTGTACAAGGCAAGAGCTTAGCCCTGGAGTTGTTCACACCAGGACTAGCTCAGGATCTGGCAGCCAGCACTGTGCACAAGCAAGCTCAATCAGCTTCTGCTCCTTTTTGGGAGGAACCCTAGTTGCTGGCTTTACCCTCCAAAAACTACATGTTTGGGTCAGAGTGACTGACAGTCTCCCCAACATGCTACTTGTTGTAAGATCACAGATTCCATTGCTATCACTATGCAAGAATAAACTGTTCTTCTTTGTGCTGCACAAATTTTTTAAGTTCACTTCTCCAGCCTCACTCAGGCTGAGGAATAAAACCACAGTATGGCCATTCATTCCAATTAGTCCTAACATCCTTCATCATTTTTCTCATGCCCTCCAGTGATTTTTCAATAGGCAAATCTCTGTGTGTAGGCATTGTTCTGGTAATAGGTACAACTAACTCCCCATGTGCTGAGTTAGCAAACAAGCATTTCAGGTGGCACTGAGTTAGCAATTTCCAGGAATGCATGTAAATTTTGACAGCTAAGATATTTAAATAGTCAAAGTTTTATTTTCATTTTCAATAATGCTTCCATAACATTCCCTGTGGGGGTGAAGCAAAACATAAAAAGCCCCAGAGTGGGAATATTTTAAAATACAGAGGCAAATAGAGTTTGTTTTTCAAGCTGAGTAACAAAAACATTGAAAATAGCACTTTCTAAGGTCTCTCCTATTTTGTACAGTGAAAGCTAATATATAGTTTCATTTTAAAACTGGATGCTGGGATATTTTTTAGCATAAGAACAATTTGAAAATGTGATTTGCATTCAATTTCTGATGTATTTGCCATAAATCTCCTGTCTTCTTGCACAGCACACATTTTTTAAAGTCAAAAGAAAAACAGCATCATGCTTCTCAGATACTCCAGATCTTTGACAAGGGAGGCACGTGAGTCACAGAGCACATGGGAAGCATGGCAGGAGAAGTTTGTGGAAAACGTGCAGAGTTGTGAAAGCGAATGGCCAGCAGCAGGGACCGCTTTGCTCATTCCACTGTAGGCATTAAAGAGCAAAAAAGCCATTGCACAGCTCCTGGCTCTGGGGTCTGATTTCAGCTGGGCAGTCAGGATGTGCTCAGGGAAAAAAAATGCTTGAGCCATTTGCAGCTATCCCACATTTACATCCCAGCCCTCAAAGGACAACCTACATGGTTTTTTTCTTTCAAGGAAAGAGCTGTACCCATGCAGGTCATGGGGACCAAGTCTCTGATGCACAGTGGGGGACAGCACAGCACAGTCACCAAGAATGTGCTGATATGGGGGTTTAACAGACCAAATATATGGATGTCCAGTGGCAGGTGGAGATGAAGCACTTTGGACCTCACTAATCGGGGCACATGCCACATGTGCACTTGTTTTGATCTGCAGTGGGCTTGTGGAGAGGCTGGTAAGGATACCAGCAGTGTAGGAAAGCTGAAAATTAGCACATTGTCTCCAGTTAAATGATTTTTTATCAGCTACCCAAAGTGCCATGTCATCTTTCTCATTTGAAGATTGTAGGCAAGTTAACAAACGCTTTATATTTTTCTGTTATGACTCTGATTAACAATTTGTCCTTCTGAAACTGCAAATTTTGATTGTCCACAAGGCACTCTCAGAGTTTGATTATGTATCTGTGTGTTTGTACGGCCATAGAGTCACATAAATAACTGAACACAAGGAAAACATCTTTTCCTGCATTATATGCCCAGGCTGACATATTCAAATCGGTGTCATTTGGGAAAAGAAAAATTTGCTATTCTGCGAAAACTTTTTTTTTTTTTTTTTTTTTTTATTTAACTTATGTTTTTTGGGGGTTAAGAAAAAAAAAAAAAAAAAAAAAAAAGTTTGGAACCGGTAAGAAACTTTCTATAAATCTGTAGGTAAGAAATAAAGGCTTAAGTGATTTTCAGCATTTTGAATTATGTTCTCTCTAAGCTGAGATCTCACGAACAAAGTCTTAACCTTATTCCACTTGAAAAGGATGAAATATTAAACCTGAAATAGGCAGGATTATATTGAAAGGCCTGTGTCACCTGTAATAAATGACTAAAGTGGTGCAGATCAGTGAGTTACTGGCCAAATAGTATAACATCCTCTAAAGGAGCTGCTTCCCCACTAAGATTCTGCAGGTCTCTTCAGGAAACCTCTCCAGCTTGGACAGCACTTTGGGGTCAACCACCTCCTTTCTTTCCTTTCAAATTTACTTTGCATTTTGTATTTAAAACCTTCAACAGACATTACAATTTAGAATCTTTTACAGGCTTTCTGGTAGGACTCTACACACCTGTTTTCCCGTTACCACCCATTTTAATGGCAAGAAGGGGTTTCTGCAGAACTCATTCCACCTCTGACTTGGAAGTTAGATGATGAAATGTTGTTGATTGTGCTTCTTTTTACATGATAAAATCCAGACCTGCACTGACAAACTAATTAATTTTATTCTGCTACAAGAGCTCTGAGAAAAAAAACCCTGCAGAATCCAGGGACAAAATGAAAATAGATTGACCTCAGGCTGTTATCATTTAAAATTTCTCCATTATCTTGTAAGCAGAGCAAACACAGCCAGGGAATAATTAGGGCGAGATGACTCGGGAACTTCAGTACATGTCAGTATACTTATTTTTCACTCTCACTTTATGAAGATTTTGGTACCACTGATGTAGTCAGGTTCATCTCCAAAGAGCTTCCTAAATACACTGAGTGACACTATAGATGAGCTTAGTCTCTTGTGGGTTTTGTGTAAGGGACTTCTTCTCTCAGCTTATAGCACAATCAGGACTTCATTTTGCTACACTACAACACAGGGAAACACGATGGTCATGCTGAGTGAGAGGTGTAATTTTTATTCTTGGGGGTTTTTTTTGCCTATGGAAATACATGCCAATTATATGCTGAATAGCACTGAATGAAATTGCCACAGAACTGTAATCTGTTATAAAAGAAGCTTATTTAATTGAGATTTTCTTGGGTTTTTTTGCAAAAGTGTGAATAAAGCTGCAACATTTTTGAGCACATGGGCAGCACAGGCAGACTGGTAGAGATGCCAAGATGCAAACCAGTTAGCAAATAACCTTCTTGGTTGGGTCTTCAGCTTCTGATTCACTCCTAGACTTTGCCCTTACACCACCCTTTGCAAGTCAGCACTGCACAGCAGAGCATGGAGGGCTACTGCCCTCCAGTTCTACTCACCAGTGCCATGGCCCTTACCCAGCTGGTACCTTTTTGTAATCCCAGATCCCTCCAAAAGTTGAGTAAGCCCAGAATCCAGCATCATAAAAATGCTGGAGCACCATCAGGCTCTTACCTCCTACCATCATCTCTGTAGGATGCAGCATAATCTAAAGGAAGGAAGAATCCAGCCCAGCATCTCCTATTTAGAAGAGGTTAGGGACTTGTTTTCAACACCAGTATCTCTCAGCAGTACATCTGGCAGTTATCTAGGGTGTTTCAAACACCCCATCACCCTCACAGTTGCTGCTATAATTTTCTTCTGTAATTCACTTGTATGCAGTCAGTACCTTTTCAGGGTTTGATGTGGTATCACTCTGACAACCTGTATGAAACACCATGTGTCCATTTGAACAGTAAATTTAAAAACTAATGATATCTCTTGAGACATAGAATGTTACACTACATTAATATTTATCTTTACTACTTATTATGTTAGAAAAACTATTTTATTGCTAAGAAATTGCCTGACATATGGGGAAAAATACTGTTCTGTGTTGAAGCTTATATACAAAATCCATGTTTCTTAATAGAAAGCTGTATGTTCCGCTTGGATTTTTATTGAAAATAAGGCATGCTGAGAAAAACTACAGACTGTTTATGTATGATAGCAGGTAACGGAATGAAGCAGCAGTAGAAAACAGAAGTAAAATCCCTGAAATCTGTACAATATATTACAGCCAAGCATGTCTGGATTGTTGTATGTGGCCCTACAGATTTCTAGGTCCAGCTCTGCTGCTACATCTGCCTTGTGACCTGAAGAAAGTAATTTGTCTCTGCATGTGCCTTTTGTCTTTTACTTTTGTCTGTCATAAGTACTTACATTGTAAGTCCCCTGGGGTTAATAAGTGTGGTTTAGTCTACATTATAGAAGAGCAGAAGCAAAGTAACACCTCAGACTGCATCAGAAAATTGTGGGTCAGGAATGGGAGTTCGAGCATTTCTCTCCAAAAAATCCAGAAGAGAAGGGCACAAGGAGTTGTAACTTTCTGTGCCATTACAACTCATAGTGGAGAATCATATCTAAAAATAAATGAAAAAAAAATAAAAGCAATTTCTTTTAACTGGACTGGTAAGGATACTTACTTTATAAAAAATATTTTGAAAAAAGTGTACACACTGTAGAAGAATCCTAAATACTAGTGATAAAAATGTAACTAATAAACCTTAAAATACATTTATATAAAATTAGGATGGTACTTATGTCTTTACAAAACCATTTGGTTTCATTTCATGCATGTGATGTCTGGAAACTAGCCTGTACATGCCCTTTAATGACATTAAATCATACAGACTCATATGCACCTATCACTATAATTACAGTAATTCTAGGAGGGGGGCTTCTTTTTCTTTTCTATGAAAACACTTCACATCATAGAAGAGAATACATCCAGTCCCTGAACACTCAGATTTTTTTATACAGACTCTAACTCATCTTGCTTTAAATCTTTCTCAATCCTGGGAGCCACTGTCTGATCCCGGCACTGAAACTGTGAGAAGCTGAAGTTCACCACAGCCTCACTGTAAGGTGCTCGTTAGATAATGATGGTGAGACATGCAGTGCATGGGACTGCAGTGAACAAGATGAGAAGCCTGCCTTAGTGTGCAGGGATTTGTGCCTTAACATAGTTTAGTTAATGTTTAGTTACAAGCTGCAAATATGCCACTAATGGGAAATTGTGATGCTGGAATCATTTCTGGTTGAACATTTAAATAGTTAACAAAAGCAGCTTGTCAGACAACAGGACACCTCTTCCATCTGAAAGATGCACAGCCTTACAGATATTTACCCCTAGAAAATAGGAGTTTATAAGGCAATTGTGCTTTAGAAGGAGATGCAGGTGAAGATAATAAATGAAAATGTAATTATGCTTAGATTAGGAGAAGGAGGAATAAACTGCTTTAAGGTCAACTCTCTATCTGCCTACACAAAACCAGCCTGTAACATAAGCAAACTTGAAAAATGCTACAGTTTTTCTTACTAAGAGGATTTTATTCTCCAAACTCTTCTTATTGGTCTTCAAATTTCATGAAATTACATTAATGGATAAAAAACATTGTTCATAAAATGCTGATTACTGTAATGCAATTCATGTTTCTTCAGAAGGCATAAAGCCTTTTACGGTTGTTTTCAGATACACAGTTGTGAGTTCCTAGTACCCCATCAGGAGGAGTGAGAAGGTTAATGTATGCTCAAGCAACGTCAATTCAGGCTATGACTGGGGATTAATACAAATAACCAACACAGAATACTTAGATTAACTGGAAAGTTCATTTTGTAATAGTCCTCCAGCAACTTCTTAGCAAATTCAAAATAACTAGAGCCTCCTATCTAAGAGCTGATAAGAAAGGGAAATAACTTCTTAAATGGGTATTTAAGAAATACATTTAGAAATATTGTGGAAAACGGGCTGAATAAATTTAAAAAAAATCTCTGAGAATCTGACAGTGTAAAAAAGGCAATTGTGTGTGCTCCACTGGTTTATTAAAATGGATTGTATATTGAAGAGCTGTATACCCCACCAAGATTAGCAATGCAAAGGAAAGAGCTCCCTTTGAATTTACTTACTCCTGAAGAAGATGTGTTCTTTCTCCCATCCCTCACTGTGGCACATCCTGTTCCTCTCTGCAGGAAGAAGCAGGCAGACAGCAAAAGAGTAAAAAGAAATGAAGACATCAGAACAAATCATGCAGTAGTATCATTCTCTGCTTCTTACTGCTTGGCCACGTGCTGTCCTCTCTCCTGTGCCATTACTTCCAGCATGAGCACATTCCTGTTCCTGTCATCAGTGCTATTTTCCTTCCTCTCTGTCTTGTAGGGAGCCTCTGCTACCTCCGGTTGCTCCCAGTGTCTTCCTGGAGTGAGGCTGACACCTTGGGTCCTAATGGTGACTGACTATGCCCCACAATTCTTCGTGTCATCTCCACTGGGTCAGTGATACCCAGTAAAAGCATCTATATCAAAAATTAGGAGAAGGAGCAAGCAATCCAAGTTCTGTTGGATGTCTGGAAAGCCTTACAAAATGGTCCATAGAGAGAATGGTTGGCCTGTTGTAATGGGCTACCTACCTATCTCACTGGTCCAAGCACCAGCCTGAATATCAGCCTGGCCACCAGTGTATTTCTGTGTCTGGATGTTCAGTGGGAACTGCAGACATATTCCAATATCCAAATGATTCTCTCTCACAATATTTTCCACGGGGTCTTCAGAGTGGACTTTACTAAAAATACCTTATTAATGGACACATTAAAAATGAAGCATTATTAAAAAACAGGATTAAAATTATAAATATGGAAACCCTATTAGTAACCTTAAACTGAATTCTACACAGTTGAGCACCATCAGCAGGCACTGGCTCAAACTGACACCAGCAGTTTCCCTATTCTGACCAAGTTATGGATATACAAAATGTACAGAGCTGCAGATTCTTCGTGTATGTTTATATGTATGTGTGTATGACCTAATTTCCCCCGACCCTAACTTCAAGACATGACTGACTCCATGGAAAAAGAAAGAGAAGAGTTGGGTCCACAGGTGAATGCAAGACTCTTCATAACTCTGTGGCTCTTGGCAAAACAAAATATTATAGCAACCCCAAAGTTTCAGATCTACAGAAGTTATCTCTAGCCTGCATTCTTCTCAATTGAATGTTATGTCCTAGAAAATAAACCTCAAGACACCAGTCCAAAATGACCATGCTCATTTCCCTAAGTCCTGACAACCTGTGGCCAGCAAATATGTATAGAATCCCTACATTTCTAATTTCTAAAATCAGTTTGTGACTCACACAAACACTTGCACCAGGCATACACTGAAAGGGAGACACACAGAACACAGCAGTAAAAAAGACCTTAAAAATATTCAGACCTTGGCCTTCTATATATTTCTTTAGAGGCTGAAATAAACAGTGTTTCTAGTTTGCTCCATTGCATATAGTTCTCATGTACCAGGATCAGGAGAGAGCTTTCTGGGGTTGTTTAAAGATGATGGTTTAAGATGGAGATACGCCAAAGGACTGAAGCTGTGCTTTGTGTAACTTCCCTCTGGTTTATGGGTGGGGATATTTTCCCCTTCCAGACAGCATTGAGAAACACCTAGAAAACCTTGTCCAATGGGAAGCAGACATTGCCCACTGAAGAGCAGGATGGTGAGATCGCTGATACAGTAGCCACAGTAATACATGATCCGTACATTGCCAGTGAAACCGTAAGCAAGGTTAATATATTCATAACTGCCCATTTTGCTGCAAGCTCAAAAGATGAGAGTCATCTTGACATGTTTGCCTGCTGGTGAGAAGATCATTCAGCTCAAGAAATGCATCTGAATTTGATGAGCTTTCCTAGATATGTACCTTGGGCTGAAAACAGCTTTCATTCCCCAGTGTTATTTATAGCAGTCACAGTAAATAGTGACTGCAAGTGGGATGGGAAAGGAAGGAAAACATCACTAAAATACACAGTTCCACTAACTCCAGGAACAAGATAGTTGCTCTCCTTGCTCTCCTACCATCAGAGCATCCTGGCTTGGTTTGTGTCCTCTCCCACCACATTTTCCTGCTTCCCTTGAAACCTTTTGCCAGTCTGTTAGCAACCAGTAACTACTTTTGGATGCTTTCTTCTCACATTTTTGTGCAATTGGCCACCTGTCACAGCACAAATAAAAGCCTTCTAACTCCCCAGATCTGCTAATTAACATTCTTGAGGTTTATTGAGCTGTGAGAGACAGGCTGTACCCACCTGTTAAACAAGAGCAAGATGAGAAAGTTTTAGCTTGAGTTAGTCATCTTCAGCTTCCCAGGTCAGGATCCTCCTCTGTGTTCTCTTTTGATAACAGAGATGTGAAACCACCCAGGAAAGGGGGAGGGAGACATTTATATACGAAGCCAAAGGAGAGATTCAAAGAGATCAAGAGGCTCCTCCAGCAGCTGGACCAACTCCAGACCGAGGTCTGCAAAGTATCAGCCAGGTTGTGGCCCTCTGCTGCTGGTGGCAGGCATAGTCTCTGGTCTGGTCTATGCTCCAGTAACATGTGAGACCTGCCCGGGTGAGTGGGAGGAGAGCAAGAAGGACTTCCTGACGGCTCTGGAAACCAGCACCCAACACGCATGGACATGTGGGCATTTCTGGTGTATCCAGTCTGTGGCAACTGGCTGAATCTTCCTGCCTATTGCCTCTTAAAAATTATCTGGAGAAGGATGCAACACTTACAAGCCCTTTCCCCTGCAGTCTCTAAGCAGTTACATTTAATCACTGGGTTAACAGATGGACTTGATGATCATAAAGGTCTCTTCCAACAGAAATGATTCTGTGATGCTTGGGCAGACTTTTGTCCTTCCTCATTTCAGTGATGTCTCCTTTGAAATAAAGGCTGTTAATATGAAGAATGTGTTTCTCTTTGCTCACAAAGAAACAAGTAAGATATGTTACAAAAGGCATCAGAGGAAAAAATAATCTATTATGGGATACACAGCTGAAGGCAGAAACTCTGGCTGTCTTCTTGCAGTGCTGAATCCAGCTGATGTTCACAGGACACACTACGTGGAGGAGGAATGATAAAGCAGCTTAGAAGCAGCAGAAAGTATGAAAGCTTTTCTCTGCATAGGAACAGAATAAAGCCTGTACTGTACCATTGCTATGGTCAATGGGAGGATGTAAAGATAACTCCTTTACCACTTTTCTCTGAAGACTTTGAACCAAAGATAGGTAAACCTACCTCCCGTTTTTCCAAGTAATTACAGTAATTAAGATGACCTTTGCTATTTTTTAAAAAAAACTCACCTGCTATGCATACACCTGTGCTCTTGAAAGACTTTGGTACATGTATATATCCAACACCAAAACCAAGTCACAGCGTTTATCTTCCCTTTCAGAATATGAGGAATTTGGCTGTAAAGTCCATCCCTGCTTTGCTCACAGCAGTCATTATGATGTTCATATAGTGTTACCCTAAACAGCCTCTCAGAGATTTGTACAGTTTTCTAACAGTAACTCAGTGTCGTTGCACAACCTGTTATTTCAGAGCACAAATTCAGTGATAAACCACTGGCAGTGATTTTCAAAGCAAACCAATCCTTATTTGCTGACCTATCAATAAGTCACATGCAAGTTGTATTTTTTTCCAAAAAATTTCCTGTGCTTTTATAGCAGCGATTTAAAAACAAACAAAACAAAAACCTTGGGCCCTCTTTGCATTACAAAGTTGAAACAGAGTCAGTTACTGGAGAATTATTTGCGGAGGCTTTTCCTATTAATGCATAAATCACTACCTTCATACAGGATAAATCTAATAACTTCATAAAGAAAGAAAACAGTACTGAGTGAAGTGGATGTCCCAAACACCTAAGTACAACAAAGGGAAAGGTTTCTATTAACTTATACACATGCTCATCAAAACGAGCATCGGGCAATTCAGCCTTTGGGTAACGTTACTTCACAAATAAATGAATAAAATGAAGAACATTGAAGTTTGGGAATGGTCACACTGGATATGCTGAGAGAAACTGGTTAAGATGAAGTGAGAAGTTTATCTTAAAGGGGAATCAGTTTACACAATGACCAGTCAGGGCATAATTCACCATCAAGGATGAGGAATTCTGGTCTGTCTGGTTGAGGTCGCAGTTTGAAAGAAGGCAAAATCTTTACCCTACTGATATGAATGTCAAACATACTGCTGATTTTAATGGAAACAAGATTATATATTCTGACGTGCTGGGCGTCATTCTCCATTGTTATACCCATTTTATTTGAGAGAGATTTCCAAGAATGAAAAACCTCTTAATGCAGTGAAGCATTTGATTTCTGTATCTTGTATTGATAGATGTCACATCCAAAAGCAAAGCAAAGATCACAGCCAAATTAAAGCATTCACTTTAGGCTTCGGTTTCATGAGAGCATGAATTTGTTTAAAGTTAGCTCTGTGCTTATATGCTTTGTAATTTTGAAGCCATTCTTTTCCACAAAAAGTGCATGCCTTCCTTATCTAAATTCCTGAACTATTTCTAAAGTTGCTTGCAAAGTAGCTTTTCCTGTTGAAATACCTTGGCATATATTATACACTTTCCTAACATGATTGTCTCCCAAACATTTGGGAGCCTTCTTAAATAGCTGTATTTATTGGTGCTTTCTTTAAATCCCTCAGAAGGGAAACTTAATTCTGAGGCTAGGCATATCCACAGAGATTTGTCATTAGCTCCCTGATGTGCTCACTCCAAGCAAGCAGTTCTGTAGATGCTGACATGAGCAAAGAATAATGTCCCCAGCTCACAGAGATATAATATACTGTTAGCTCACTTCTGCATATATAGTTCAGCCTAATGCATTACTTACATTGGCAAGAGAAGCATAATAAAAAAAGGTCTTTCTAAGATGGAATAAACATCCATATTTATTGCAATGGTACAATGCAAGGAAGAAATAACATGCCCTGCATATTATTTCTTTTCTAAGGAAACAGAGCTGCTTCCAATAACCAAGTTGTTCAAAGGCAGGCAGGGGCTTTGCAGGAAACCAGGGCAACCACAGGCCTTTCCTTGTAGCAGCAGGGCAGCTGGGCAACCCAGGAGAAAATATTTTCATACTCCACAGAAAGCTCTGACTGCAATGAATGTGTTTGCCCCAAATACTTAGGTTTCATCAAATCACCATTTTTTCTCCAAAAATCACTGAGAGGAATGTTATGCTTTTTCCATTTCATGCCATGCAACCAAATCATTAAGGATCTTCACACTAAGGAATTATTTTAGTCCCTCACCATATGAAATGTTTCCTGTTTAAAACGAAGTAGGCTGATAAGAATAAGGCAGTAGAATATTAATGTGAGTATAAAATAGGTAGTTGAGAGATATTATCTAACAAAGGATAATTATAATTATCACATGTCTAAGTTTTATGTAATTAAAAGGTAACATGAAAACATGTTTCCAAAACTATTATAGTAAAAAACACAAGCTCCTTTTCAAATAAAATTTTGATTCTTTTTTTCCTTGCACATCATAGAAACATTTAGGTTGGAAAAGACCTTGAATACCATCAAGTCCAACTGTTAATCCAGCACTGTCATGTCACCACTAAACCACGTCA
>JANIJG010010080.1:99747-119747 GCA_024611175.1 Megaceryle torquata | reverse complement strand
ATTTCATTTATCCTCTGTCATGGAGGGGGGTGGGCAGCTTGTAAGTAGAATGATGCAAAAATTAATTCTTAATAGATTCTTGGACAAACTGAGTTCGTTCCCTGTGACACCCCACCCCCTGCATCCCAACAGAATTTTACTTCTTTGAAAATATTTCCAAATCTTCTGTAGCATAGAAGGGAGAAGCACAGCAAGGCACAGGCAACATCATCAGGACCTTAAAGGTGAAAAAGAGCAAAACTGTGTGGGGAAGAGAGCTGACAATATATTTTTATGCCCCCCCCGCCCCCCATATATATCTGTAGTCTTTACCAGATGATTAAAAATCCCTCTTACTTTTCCTACCAGACTTGTGCTAAAGTAAGCCTTGCTTTCAAACAGTTTTTCAGCTGTGTGTGTGACAGGCATTGGCTGATCTGCTGATGCCCATTCGACAGGCACTGTTGAGCTAAAGTGGTGTGACGGCACAGTTTTGTTAAGCTGTGAACAAAGGGCTGGAGATGCCTCGCTGGCATCATCCATGTGCATATTGGCCTTGTCACAGTTTTGCTTGATTTAATGCTCTGTTTATTCCTAGATATTAGAACTTAAATTCCAAACAATATGTTTTCATATACTACACACAAACTTTATTTTAAAAGCTTTTGCTCCCAAGAACTACAGATCCATTTGTCTGTCCAATATCCATGCAGCAAACATTTAAAACGTAGCTCCCGGAAAAATAGGTGGCCAGTAGCCTCTTAACTGTTATCCAGTTAAAAAATGGGATTTCAGTTTTAAAAAGTCTTATAAGGGTAAAAGATTTATTTCTTCTTTGATCATTTGTTCAGAGTTGTTATTTATTTCAACAGTGGATTTTCCTATAAGCTCCTAAGGAGAGGTTACCCCGTGTGCAGGCAGGACATGCAGGATGGACTTTTCAAGGGCCATATCATCCCAGCGGTGCTGCTGCGATAAAAGCAGCGCTTTGCAAATACCTGTAAGTGTGGTTGGATGACTATTGGCAGGCAGAAATAAAGCAAGCTGGGTTATGGCAGGTTAGCCTAAGGGAGCAGGAAAACATATTAAGATTAAAAATATATATATATGTTCATTAGGTGGCCACAACTTTGTATCTCAGCAGTTCATCAAGAGAAAAAATGAGCAGACGGAGATGTATTTAGGTTCCGATTCTCTTCTTTCTGAGATGCTGTAGGCTTTATCTGTAGAAAGTTCTTTGCCCTTTTTTTTTTTTTTTTTCTTTTTTTTCCTTCTCCTCTCCCCTTCTTCATCGCCTTTTCAAACTCTTCAGGTTTGCTGCAAGTGTTTGCTAAGAGATTAGTTAGCCAGCTTCCATGGCGGAGGTAGCCCTGGGAAGCAGCTCGTTGCTGGGAGGAATGCTCAGTAGGTCAGGGTGTGAAGATAGACGGAGCTGCCCAACTGGGGCTGGGGATCAGGTATTTTTTCCTCTTTGTTTCCTATCACAGACAAAGTGCTTATGGAAAGGTTTGTGGTGAGACACCAAATCCCAGCAGAAACACAGATGTTCCTACTTTTACAAGCTTACCAATGAACATTTCAGCTTAAACAAGTTTACAAAATCACAGATTTATTTATTTTTCCTTAGTAGATGCAGCATCTTAGTCTGATTGTATAAAGATTGTGTCTCTCCAGCCACTCGAGGTTATTTGGTCCAAGGCACTGTGTTTTACTTGAGGGATCTAAGTAGGGATGGGAGAGAGGGAAGGAGGGGGAGGAGAGAGCATTCAGCAAAATGAAAGTATTCCTTCTCCAGACAGTGCAGTGGCGAGCCTAAATCTGAAATTGAATCTGCTGGGCAAAACCTGTACAATTTTTCTACCTGCCCTTAGTCTGCTTCCTTTCAGCTATGACAGTTTTACTAACTGAAATGAATGGCCTCGCTTTCTCTGGTACCTTTTCTCAGTATGCGTTTACATCAAGTACTTCAAACAGAGAGCTGGGTGATATATGTGGGGGGACAGCTTGCACGGAATAAGCTTTAATGGTTAATTTTTGTATAGCTTTATAAATGAAAGGGACTTAAACCTACTAGCAGTATAGATCACAAGACCTTATGTGGTCTATTCTTCTCTAGATGCACAAGAGATTTACGTGCCTAAGTCCCATAAGAGTTAATGGGAGTTACGCATGTAAATCTCTTCCACAGTGAGATAATAGACCCTTTTATGTATGGGTAGCTGGATCCTTACAAAAATCACCTACTGAACAGTAGACTTTATGTCCTTCCCTCTTAACAAATATTTATAAAGTGAGCAGGCCAGCAGATGAGCTCAGGAACCCCCCAAGATGCCTCCAAATCGCTGTGGCCCTCATGCCCCCAGGTCTGCCTTATCCCTTCAGTTTGGTGTCCTGGTTTTGGTCCGCTCTGGGTGACATTGCAGGTCTGGTGGCGATGGGTTAACACAGGGGCTGACATGGTTTCTCACTTCTTGGCAAGTCTTAGTTGATGAAGACCTCTCACTCCATGGACTGCACAAGATATTGGGAGGGAGAGAGCTGTCACCTCTCTTCTGGGGGGTGCCCGGCACAGGTAATGGCCAAGGTGCACTTCTCCCTGTGTCCCTGCACCCCATTCAACCTGTCCTGGGGGATTTAGAGCCCTGAGGTGGGAGACCCCCAGCAGTACCATCCTAGGCTGATGGCAGAGCATGGTGGTGGTACCATCTCCCAAATCCTGGATGCTGCCAGTGCCTCACATGTGCTCCCTTCATGACCTCTGTCTCTGGGAAAGCAAGCAGGCTTTGCCTCCGATGGGTATGGCCTCCACACTTCTCCATGGGGATATATATACCTTGGATGATCTGTATCTGCCAGCCAAGAGTTCAGTTCTTACCCCCTGTAACATGTAGCTGGAGATAGCTGGTGTCAGATCCCCAGATTTTGTGAACTGCGTCTCTTTTTGTCATCATTGTTTCTTCACTCTCTTTGCTTCTTCCCGATAGTGATCTGAAGGAGTTGGGCAAGCTGCAGACTTGCCAGCCCTCAGCTCCCAGGCCTGGCAAAGCACAGTCTGAAATTAAAAATAAAGAGAAAACCCACCCCAAACTTATGCCGTTAGACTATCAGATTAAATCCAAGGGTTTCTACCAGCAGCGGGATGGGAAAAGCCCATTGTTTGTTGATTATCATATCATCGGCCCCGGCTGATAGTAGGATGCTCCAGGAAAACACACTTCGCTTACAGTTGATTTTCAGATTCCAAAATGGTGCTGCAAAGTCTGTGCATGCCTAATTATATTTTATGCTAGGCTGTGCAATATGAAATGTATGCTGCAGCAATCAGTGAGTTAACAGTATCAATCAATTTGTAAACAGATGAAGTCACTCATTCCCAAACTGGTTTTCCAAAAACAATTACTAAATTACAATAGAAAAAAATTGTACAGTTACTGTATTTGTGTGCTGTGTTACAATCAACATACCAGGGAAACAAAACAATTTAATGCAGAAAAATCATCATTCATCTACATTATAATTGCTTCTTTTTCACATCTACAGGGCGGTTAATTAAAATTGTGATTAAATGCGGTCGCGCTGCCTAAGATGTCTTGCCCAAAACAGGTGGTACAGAATTTAAAAGTAAAAAAAATGTAATTAGCATTGGAAATTGAGAAATTGCCTGTAAGAATCAGTGTTAATTTCAGTCAGTGATGAGGTAATTTATAAATGAATGCAGTGGAGGCTGTGCAAATGCACAATTGCCTTCCTGCCTATTCTTAGCATTCTCAGCATGCAGGTGAAAATGTTTTCAAAATATTGAGGTAATTTGAAAATCAATCCGTGCATTCGGTATCTTTTTTTTCCTTCCCATTCGCAGCAAACGCTGAACAAATGCTGCCAGAGATGGCACAATACATCAGTTTTGCACTTTTTGGGGAGTGATATTACGTGCGTCGTGGCATCAGCTAGAGTTTAACTAAACCAAATGTTTGGCTAAGATCCTTTACAAAGGCCAAAAATGTCTATTGAAGTCCCCAGTAATCCCAAATGTCTTCAGCTACAGTATGTGTTTAAATGATGTGGTATCAAAAAAAAAAAAAAAAAAAGTAACAGCAACCTGCAGTGAGTGGAAATAGAGCAGCACAGATACCGCGAAATAAAAGAGATGCTAATATGGCATGGAAATCAGAATGATTTCTTGTTTAAAATTAGTACTGTGCACTAGAAGAGCCTCGATAGTCCCGATGCTTTCTGTAAAAAGTCTCTTTTTAAGCATGCATTTCAAATTTCTTCCTGTAACCATAAAAGAATTGTTAACTAGGTTATGCATACAGAGATTTTCCCTTAGATGAACTTTGTTTATCGGTATTTTGGTGCTTTCTCTAAACTTTCAGCTAGCAAATGAGAAATGCTAATTCCCAACAACAACAACAACAACAAAAACTACGACCTGCAGATACAAAAAGCTAGAGGCAGACCTGACAACAAACAGATATTAAAGATTTAAAATCTTCTTGACAGTCAAAAAAAACCAACCCCACAATAATCCAAGGCACACGTTGCTGGAGCTGACATTTCCATGATTTGAACAGTCCTCATCCCCCTGTTCGACTCCACAGAGAGCCCTGGCTTAGTTATCCCCGTGTATCTTTAAAAATAACCCAGACTTTCAATAGCATCGATTGCTGGGCTGGAATATGTGAAAGCAGTTTGAATTTTGAACAGGGGCATACAGGTGTTGGTATCAGGTTGCTGTAAAACACGTGCACGATGGCTGCGGAACATAACACAGTTTAATTAAAGCAAGCTGGTCTTCCTGCAGAAAGGCTGATTTAGCCACTTAATTTAACTATTGAAACTCTTTTTATTAATTTTGTTTTTGAATGAACTTTTATTCTGTCTGGCACTCGGTTAGTTGTTTGGTTGGATTTTTTTTTATTTTTTATTTTTTATTATTATTATTATTTTATTTCCTTTTGATAATCCCTGTGCACTTCAGAGGTGATTTCGATGCTATTTAATTTGCTCCCCCCATGAAGGGATTAGGCCCAGGAAGGGACTAGGATATGGCCACTCCACACTGGTCCATGCTGGACCACTGTGATGCTGTGAGGAGGCTGCGGCACAGCTGGGCAGGGGATGCCGGTTGGTGGGATGCTATCCCAGCCCTGGCTCTGCTGGTACAGAGCTAGGGAAGGTGAGTGCAGCATCAAGTGCCATGTGTGCTCTCCGGCAAGTCAATTAACCTCGCTGTGCTCATTTTCCCTGTCTATGAGATGGGGAAATACTGCCGGACTGATTCACAGGGCTTTTGCAGAGCGCAGTATCTCTAAAGCACTCTGCCATTCTCTGGGACTGAGGAAGAGCAAGTAGCCCTCGTTTCATCAGAGGGCAAGCGGATGCTAAGGAATTTGACTGAGAAAATTATGGATGTATGTTTCAAATAATCAAGTTCTCAGAGTTTATTGCACAACTGATTATTCTAATTTAGAAGATGGTATTGCTCTTAACTGCCCCCACCCCACAGTTTTCTGCCACTGAATATAAAGAAGCTAACGGTAATCACTGAAGCAATGATGATTATTGACTGAACGGTATTTTACAACGTGAGCTCTGTTATGTGGAGCTTAGAAAGCAGCTGCACTGGTACATTGGAACTCCTTATTTCAGTGTAGGGGCTGTAAAAACATACTGAAATATTAGCAAACAGGCATAGGTGCAAATCCTACCCCGACTGCAGTTGATGTGGGTGCAGGGGTGACTTCAGTGGGACACAGAGCAGAGAAGTCAGGTTTGATGCCTGTGGCTGGTTTTGGTGGAAAGCTAGAGGGTGAAGCTCCTTTGGAAATTCAGCCTCATCAAACCAAGCCTAAGTTTGGGCTTTTTCTTTTCTGTCACCTGTGAGCTCAAAGGGAAGCAGGAGGTTGGGTACTGCCCCACTGCCACATGTTAGTCTTCAACCCCAGTTACATCTTCAGGGTTTTCTGGGCCCGTTCTCATGAGGAAAGACCAAATGCCATGAGAAATGTGAGCAGGATTTGGCCCCAAACAGGCAGTGCTTGCTACTTGATAAGCCGAGACATGGCCATTGTAGTGGTGGGGAAGTGCAGTGAAGGAAAAGTAGCTTCACGGATTCCTAAAATAGAAAGTAAACATAAATATTTCTACTTTGCATGTCAGATTTCAATCACCTCTCAAAACAACGGAGCTTCTTGATTTAATTAATTGCAGCTCTTTTTTTTTTTTTTTTTTTTTTTTTTTCTTTTCCTGTGTCTGTGTGTGTGTCTCTTCGGAAAGAGCCAAATGAAAATATCCTCTTTGTTTCCCTTTTGTAACTACTGGAGCTTTCCTCGAGTTTTAACTCTTCCGCCACCCCAACACCCTCAGCCTTCGGGGTTTTTTTTTTTTCTTTTTCCTATGCTCTTCTTATCACTGCTGTCCCATGGCAAGCCCCAAAGCCTGGAACATTTTGTAACGACTATGTGACAAATTGTTGGGCTTTTATTCACGTCGGACATCTTTTGCCAGGATTGCTTGTTGTTTTTTCTGTTTGGCTGTGTCATGGGACCAAAGGTGGCTGCTTTTGTGCAGCATGTCAAATCTGGTTAACATGCAGCCATTTATCTTTAAAACCCACTCCTGCACAATGACAGGGGTGTATTGGGCCACTTGTATGGGCTCCAAACATCACACATATATATTTTTTTCCCTCTCTAGATGTGTGGATGCACCTCGGGCTGAGGCGCTGCGGTGAGCAGGTCATGCAGCAGACAAGATGTTTCATAATTTTGGGAACCTTTTAGAGACAAATTGTACAGTGCAAGTGTAGTGTAACTGAACTGCTGGTTGCCCACTGAAGTGTAGAAAATCAGATACAGCACAGCCTGAAAGAATGAAACGAGAATTCATATCTGTGTATATACACGGTACTTTATAAAGAATTCATATACAGAGAAAAACATATTTATTCTCTTTTTCTCTGCTTATATTTGAGGACTGTGCATGGGGTGGGTGTGTGTATAAATGTGTTTACGTGCACGGTATATATTCATACAAATAATATGCCACGGGATATGGGAATAGTTGTATGTGTGATGCATTTATATGCATAAGTGGTAGGGTTGCAGGTTAATGCCTGCTTGACTCTGTGTGTATGTGTGTAAATGATGGAAAGGTGCTCAGCACGATAAAAAAAAGATGCATTATCCTAGAAATAAAATTTTAAAGCCCCAAACTTCCACAGCAAAGTTTGCAGCTTTTGGATGCTTTTCCAATATTTAAGTCACAGAGAAAGGTTTCTGATGATAAAGATTTCCTTACAGAGACAGCAATAATTATAAAATAAAGAAGGTGGGAAAGAAATGGGAAAGTTGGATTCAACGGGAAAATGGGGGCTGCCTGCAAAGTCTTGGTGTTTTTCTGCAGTTGAAGCATTTGAGATAGCGGGGCTCAATGTTTTTTTTATGATTTGCTGTGTTGTGTAATAATTATACATATAGTGCAGCGAGGTTACTTGGAGGAACACCGCACTATGTATGTTGGTTTGTTTTTTGGTGGATTTTTTTTTTTTTTTAGTAAAGGACCCAGGAGATTGCCTTTCACTTTGAAAACAATCCCTAATATCAGGAAAATGCTCTGTTTGTTTATGCGTACATAATGCAAGTTTGTCCGCCTGGGAACTGCAGCAAATGGGAGAAGTATGCATGGATTTCACAGGTAACAGGATTACGTGGGCACATAATTGATCCATTTGGAGAAAAAAATGACAGTGCTCTAAAGATGCCTAGGCTTTGGAGATGGAGTTTATGAAACAGGCATTTGTAAATTCAAAGGAATCAATATGTCAATTTTATTACATCTCAGGACCAGCTGGGCATTAAAGGAACAGTAGCCTTTTTAAAATTGCAGCTGCGTATTCTTGCATTGTGTACCTTTCTTAAAAGGCTTTGAATTTTAGAAAATGTAGTATTAGCAGCGCTTTGCACCTTTTCAGTGACCAGTTTGCATAGACAACACCACCACCAAAAAAAAAAAAAAAAAAGAAAGAAAGAAAAAAAGACACAAAACATTACATTGTGTCAGTTTTCCTCCTAAGCCGTGGTTGGTAAAAACTGCCAGGCTTCAGTTATACAGTGCAAAACTCTTACTAATAAATATATACATGGAAGGAGATCAAAGCCCGTTCATAGTCCAAATGTTGAAAAAAAAAAAATTTGAGATCTTGCACTGAGGACTCAGCACGTGTTGCAGAGGCAGCATCATAATGTGAGATACCTGAAAGTGTTCGTTGAAGACCTCACGTGAAACGTGGTCTGAAGCCTTGGGAAAAAATATCTTCTCTTTCCTTCTCACTGGAGTTTAAACCCCCAGACGATTAGATTTAGTGCAATGATTAGCTTTGTGGGGTTTTTTGTTTGCTTGTTTGTTTTGTTGTTTTTTTTTCCCCAGCAGTCTTCAGCTGTCCATATTTTGGAATGCAACTTTTCAGACAAATTTGCAACGTGTAGCGTGGAGGGAGATGCTGAATGGAATTTGGGTAGCAGTGGTGGTTATTGCCCACAGTCTCTCAAGACCTCCCCAAACAGGCTCTACATCCAAAGATACATTCTCAAGGAATTAATAATGACTGCTGAAGTTTTTCCTTTGGAGAGAAGGGGGTTAGCCAAGGAGCAACTGTGGCTTTCTAGAACATGTTGTAGACTCCTCTACTGCAAAGGCATTTGGTTGAGAGACTGTTAATAAAAGCCAAGCATGCCTCCAGCCTTCAGTAGATATCTTGTTGTCTTGTTTCCTCTGCTTGCTGGCAGTATTGCTGTGGACTGGATGGCCACACCCTACTCTGTAACTCCAAATTTATAATTAACATTACCAAAACAATCACTGATTTGGGGTTCCTAACTATGGACATCTCTAGAGGTTCATCACATTGAAAAACACACTTAAAAATATTTAAGTTTTTGTGTCCCAAGAAGGAGGTACCTAGGATCAATTGCCGCTGCTTCTTGAGACTTCTCTGCCTTCTCATCTTCCCCAGATTTATCATGATCCTCTCTGACCTTCTATAATGTTCCACTGGCTTCTTTTGAACAGTTTCTTTTCCTTTGAGCTCATACTTTTCAGGCCAGCTTGGCTACAGACCAGGTCTCTGTACGGTACCACAACCTCCTACTTTTTCTTGCTTGAGGATCTCTGCTTTCCAAAAGGTACGGTTACACTGTTTCTCCAGTGGTTTGCTAACATTTAACTGTGTAAATATGCCTTGGATGATGTGGGATCACGCCATAAATGGGCTTATTAGTGGGCAGTGTATAAAACGGGTAGAGTAGTCTCTCTCTGTATAATCTGTATATTCTACTATAGCGCTATCTCCCCTAAACAGAAGTACAAAGTGACTATGAAAGACTAAAAAGTCCAGTTTTCCCTGAAAGAGTATGGAAGAGCAGACACAGACAATACGAGCTAGTTAAGTAGTGCTTCGTGGTCACAGACTTAGCATGAATTAAAACTTTATTATGCAATGATGTACTTTCAAAGCATTTTTTAAAATATTCATGTGCGAAGGAAGACACGGAAAAGAGGTTCAGAGTGTTTTCCTAGAAATTTATGGCACTGCAGAAATAAAGATGATCTTCTGTCAAACAGTGATGCTCAGAACTGATGCAAATACACATAAATGGAGGCGAGAGAAACTCTTTAAACTGAATAGATTAAAGCTTACAAAGGTTTAGAAGCAAGACTTCTGTTCAGCATAGCTTTGCCTGGGTGCTTAGGTGTGAAAGGGATGATGTACACACCTTGTTTGTCTCAGCATCCTCCACCACTGATGGAGATGCTGAGACAAGCCTCTGTTGCAACTAACATTTCCCAAGCCCCACAGCAATCTCCACTCAGAAGATGTCATCCCTTTCTGTGCTTGCTAGGGGAGAGTAAATGGAGGTAAGGAGAGTTGAAGTGACTTGGCCGTGGCCTCCCAGCAAGTCAGCTGGAATTAAACAACCTAGAACTAATAAAACCAGAGGTCATATTCTGATCCCAGTTACCTCTGCGCAGTCCCAGAGCCACTCTGTGGGCAACCTTTCTATTTTGTCAGTTCTTTAAATCTAATCCTAGAAGGAAAACAAAGCTTCCCCGTGATAAGGTGGAAAAATGGCAAAACGAAACCCTGCCATCGACCTGATTGATGGTTCTTCCACCGAGATCATAACAGCTTCTTCAGAGACTTCTACAATCTCTATAGAAGTGCGGGAGGCACTGCCAATATCCGCAGATCATTGGCATGATAGACCGTAACGGCTTCTTCAGAGCCGTTCCGGTCTATCGTGTCAATGCGTACTTAGGGAGTCCTCAATGCATGGATCATTGACACGGTACTACATAACGGCTCCTTAGAAGCCATTACTGGGTATCAAGTCAATGCATACTTAGGGAGCCCTTAATGCACGGACCCACGCAAGTTGACTTGCTCTGAATACTAACAATTCTGTGGAAGAGTAGTTACTGCGTATGGCATTGAGGGAGATTATTAATAGCTGCCTGGAAGAGCTCAACTTGTACCCCATGCTCCCAACACCCTTACGGGAGTCTGAAATCTGTGAACTTTCTCTCCTCCACTAACACCATTTTATTTCATAAAATATGTAAACAACAAACAAACAAACTAAACCAAACAAAAACGGACCCAAAAATGCTCTTGATTTGAAATAGAAAAACCAAGAGGCAGCCCAGGGTGAAACATTTAGAGTTAGTAATATGAAGTCTTGCGAATAAGTGGTTGCAATGGAAACACTGGCAAACCCTTACGTGTGGAGCAATACTTCTACATATTTTACCCCTCTTTTACCTCCTTTGCCATAGTTATCAAATAAAAATTCCATATCTTTACAAGGATCCCTTCAAGACGCTTAGTGTCAAGCTCACAAAAAATGACCCTCTTGAAGGAGAAATGCTTTGTTAAATAGCCCATCAGCCAGTGAAGAGTTAGTCTGGATTTGTTGACCTGGTCCCTAGGGAACACCAGCCGAGACTTTCCAGATCGTCACCGTGCCTCTGCCTCAACCTGTGAAGGCGCAACCCTTTCATTTGGCTTTCCCCAGACAAGATATCCTTGGACCGAGTTAAAAATGCTTCTAGTTTGCTGTTGTTGATATTTTTCTTTTGTGTTCTGCTTACTGACTGACATCTGCTATCATGCTAAGCAGGTGTTCCTGTGTAAACGAACGTGCCCTGTTTGTGTTTCGCCATCCTCGCTACTGCGCACCCAAATGAGCAGCATGATTAAGAATCCTGTAAATTTTTGAAAGGAAACGGATGGCTGCCCTACTAGAACATAATTACACCGTTCCAACATCCGCAGCTCACTGCTGCAGCCGAGTTGGAGAACAGCAGAAATTAATAATATATAATAGCATCATTCTCGTAATTTATAAATGAAATAAAGTAGAGAGGAGATTCTGCTGATATGCATTTTCTTCTTAATTCTAAAAGACAAAGTATAGATTAGAATTTTACTGGGGTGAAACCTGACCAGCAATATCACACTAGTTGCAAGTGTAGGGCCTGATTCATGGGAGGGATTTTGCTTAGGGAAAAGAGCTAATATCTTTTATTGGACTAGGGGAAAAAAAATGAGTATACAAAGCCCTCTGAAGGCAGTCCCTGATGAAGGGAGGTTAGGAAACATCCACAGATTGTGCACCTAGTTTTTAGTTTAATTCATTTGTAGGTATTGCAGGAAGACTTTGCTGCACATTGCAATTTTTTTTTTTTTCTCCCTGACTAAAATAATACACTATCACAAGTCACCCCCTCGGAGAAGGGAGAGAGGATTAATCAGTTAAAGATGTTGTCTAATCTCCTATTTTTGTTGAAAACCGGCAGTGTTTTCAAAAACAATATTTTGAGCTCCAGAGTTGTGCCAAGAGGAGCTGGACTGCAAATCACCACTCCAGTCAAGCCTTGGAGTTGGTGCTCTAATTACGCCTCTCAACCCCGCTGAAAGAAAAAGATACAACTTTCTGAAGATGAAGGCGTATTATTTGTGAGGATTAAGCAGTATGACTTTTTTTTTTTGACTTTTTTTTTTTTTCTCTCTCTTTTTCCATTGCATATGAACAATGAGGTTAGTTAAATGCTTTTGATTTTTCTTCTGTAGCTACCCAGATGTACTCGTCTGGGGTGATGTCCCAGCTGATTTATACTCTTAACTGGGATAAACTCAAGCATGAGAGTTACCAAAAAGCTTAACTTACAGGTTAATTAGGGACATTTTTATAAAGTTGGACACTGTAAAACTCTAAAGAATGATAACTGCTTTGGTGGAAAAGGTCAGCACAGATTCCACAAGTTTAACCCAGCAAACAAAAACGTACACAGCGAGCCCGGAGAAATACTTCTGTTTTAATCTAATGGGTACGTTTGAGTTATATTCTGCTAAAGGGCCCCCTTAATAATTTGTTTCAGAGAAAATATGTGCATATACAGATTTATTTCATTAACAGGTATTTATTTAAGTGGGCTGCACTGTATTTAAATCTCTGAATAGTTTCCATTACTTCCTCAGCTCAGTTACTTCAAGTTGACTAATTTTAATAAGGCTAAGGTGCCTAGGGTCTTATTGAGTGTTCAGTTTGATCAATATGGCTAAATTAAAATAGTGCAAAATATAAGCAAATGTACTCTAACAACTCCGTGAAAAATGTGGAGTGCACCAAACATTGATTAGTGCTCCACAGACGTTAATTTGTTGTTTTAAGTACACTAATACTGCTCAGAAACTGCATTTACCTCCAGCAAACCCCTGCAGGCTGGGTATTCATGGAAACTATTCTGCCCAGCTCCCCCAGCACAACCCCATTGACTTTAATGGCTTCACACATGTCTGAAAGCCAGAATTTGGCTCTTCACCCTGCTGAACCAGGTGTCACAAGCAGCCCTCCTGGTCCAGATCTGGGCCATTCCAGGAGGAATAGCATTCCTGTACCACTCGCAGAGCAAGCCTGGATCACACCTAAGGGAAGCAGGAGGAAAGCAGTTGTGATTGTTTGCACGAGTGAAAGCTCTTTATATAATCATATTCATTATGAATTTGGGGCTATACATCAATTCTATACGTGTATTTTTAAGACAGGCACAGAGTCTTAGGGAAGTGGTTATACGTATGAGAAGATATTCGTTTCTGCCCTCCCGTAACACCACAATATTATTGTCATAAAAGATTAATGTCAACCCCCACCTGGTATTAAATTGCTTTCAGTAGTAGCCCTCGCATTTGTGTCTTTCTGCGCAAGACAAAAACACTTTTAAAGTAACTACATGCATCTTCAACTCAAATTACTGCTATTACTGGGTTACATTTTATTTTTTCAGTTGTGGTGGTAGGTATTTTTTTCCCCATGGGTATGATGTTCTGAATAAGAATATGGTATCAGGGACTTAATTTTAGGGCAGCAAAAAAGCATAGTTTAAAAAATAGGATCTTATCATATTCTTGTTGATAGATGTTACAAATGTTGATTATATGATTTTTTTCTTTTAAGTTCCAACAAAAAGCTGTACTTTACATGTACTAAAAATAATTTGTTTTTCTTTCTTTTTCTCTCCCTTCCTTTTTCTTGGTTAGCGAAACCATGAGATTATCATACTTTGACATCCAGCGCTTGCACAGACAGTTTTTAATGGTTTCTAAAAATACAACAGTAACTCCTCAGCAATCATACTTTTATATAATTTTAAATGGTTTCTGATATCTTTCTTGGCTTTTCAGTACTTTTTCCCTCTACCTGTAGCGTGACCTTTCTACTTATCTTTAATCTCCTTGGTAAGTGATACTTGCTGTAACAGTTCTTCTTTTCCTTGATACAATCTTTTCCTATGTGGCCAAAAAAATAATAAACTCCCATAAGCAGAAGCTCATTTCTTCGAAGGTAAATCAGCAGTGAATGTATAAGAAAGAAAGTTAAAAAAAAAAAAAAAAAGAGAGAGCGAGAGAAAGAAACAGGAGGAAGTTCATGTGTTAAAAAAAACCTGTCAACTTGAAAGCAAATGCAGTCACATTTAGAAGTAAATTCTGTGAAGATGAAGTCAAATATGAAAAGTATTTCTTTAGTTTAAATTGACCAAATAGAGTTATAAACAGCAGAAACTTTTGAAGTTCCTTTTTTCCTTTTTTTTTTTTTTTTAATTAAAACTGGAGATTTAACTTCTTAGCCCTCAACATGAAAAGTAGAGCACACTGTGCAAAAAACCAGTTTGGAGGTCTTCTTAACAAACATCCCAAGCGAGGAGGGCCAGCACAAGTTCAGGAGAATTGCCTTTCTATTTGTAGCTATGCCAGAAAAAAAAAAATGCTTAGGGTTTGGTTTTTGTTGTTGTCATTGTTTAGCTTTGGTGCATGACAATCTTGATTTTTTCCAGCGTTTCACATGTTTAGAGTTTTTAATATCAAAGGTATTGCTCTCTGTAAACAAGTGTAAGTTTACCAAGGCAGCTTCACTTACACTCTTCCCTTATAATCAGATGTGAAAATTACACCCTCCCTTTTGGCTACATGATAATTACACATTTCAACATACAACGAATTGTCTCTGTTTCAGTCGCTGGAATGGAACAGCGAAGGCACTTGGGAAGATATATTATTATATTAAAGATCAGTGCTGTAGCTGTTTTTAGTAAAAGTGAAGTTTGTAATCACAACTAGGATCAAGATACTTGGAGATTTACATATGCACATATAGATATGAGAAAGGGAGCAGTTAAAAATAAAATGAAACTAAGGTACCACAGCACAGAGGGAGAAACTTAGCCCTTGTACCCAGGGCCATCATGCAGCCTATTGCCTGCTTAAATCTCCCCAAAGCCCTATTTTGAGGGTGACTTTTACCCCAAAAACATAATTTATTGGAATTTTAAACTAAGTTTCTCTGTCTTTGTCATGTTTTTCCCCTTCTTTTTTTTTTTTCTATTGGTTATTCTATTTTACTTACCTAGAAACTTAGCCTGAGTCTCTTGTGCAACTATCAATTTCCTTGAAAATGCTGGGTGCAGAAAGAATTCAGAATTAAGCATTGCTCAGAAAGAGCTGTGGGAAAAAAATTACATATGCAGCAAAACATGTTAGAGTTGTGTTTTGACAGTTTCATGACCAAGCCAAAAAATATACATTTTTTTTTTGTACCTGGCGCAGTTTCACAAAAATGTCCCCTCAGGGAATAGTCATTTTTTTGTCAGAATCAACTGTTTATTTACTTAAAAATCTAAAAGTTTTGCCTGACATTGAAGGCAGAGTTGCTGAAGGTTAAAGTTCAACATTAGCTCGGTGCATTTCCTTCACTGTAAAAAAGCATGGTTTGTGTCATGAGAGAGGGATAAAAGCATTAGCACAGACACAGGACAAAATAAAAATGCCATGCCTTTTTAAACAGAGCAGGTGAGGTTCAGCAGGTCTCTCATGCATCTGCAGCTGTGCCCACAAGAGACGGGTGGTCACCTCGGACCCACCACCACTGTGATTGAACATGGTAGCAATGGTTCAGGCTGGAAGTAATGGGTTTATCCAACTAACTCAAAACCTAGTAGGGTTTTGATGGTGGCAATGGTGTTAAGACCCTTGCTGTTGCTCATGGAGATGTTCACAGCAGGCAGGGCTTTGAAAGTTCTTCCTCATATGTGCCTCACTGGGCTGGAGGGATTAAAAGGAACACAAGTAGCTTCCTACCTCCACACCCAGTATGGTGCACGACATTGGAAGAAGAAGCCCAAGGCTGACCTAGTTGTGTCCTACACCAGCAATGTCACCTTTTGTATTTCTGGGTCAAAACACTATCTCAATACCCTGCAAACACACAGGGCATGAAGCTGGAGGAGCCTGGAAGCTCCTGCTCATGTGGGACCATGTCCGTGTGCCAATCACAGTGATACAAGAAGACCTAATGACTTTTAAATCAATGAAACTGTACCAGCAAAGTAGAATTACATCTCCCACCTTAAAACTAAGTTTTTTCTCAGAGTAAAACTTGGTGTTCTCAGCAGAGAGGTGATTTTTTCATTCGTTCTTCTCATTATATACACAAACAACTGATATTTTTTGCCTGTAATCAGTATATAAGATTTCACGTTAACATAAATGCACTGTGTCAGATGTTCTTTTGCATATATATTTACCTTGACTGTAGCTCCAAACCGTTGGGACTGGCAGGCTGACCTTTCACACTGGCTACCAGCCACATTCAGTGAATAATTTTGAAACAAAATTTTTACTAGGATTTTTAACATAACTGTTTATTTGGGGAAACACTTTGCATCGGGGAAAAAAAAACCCCAACCAAATATAAATACAGCTTTTCCCAGGAGATTAAAAATAGTCCCAAACTAATAGCTTAATCTAAGTCACATAATGATCATCACAGAACATATTCAGTGGGCCTAATCCTGCCATTGTGGAGTGTCTCTGAAGCCAGGGACTTGATATACCTGTCTGAATTTGAGTTTACCCTTCACGTCCCAGTTGCAGCAGGGGAACAGATTTTGTCTCTATGGTGAATAATATTTTGTAAATTATACCACGTTTAAAAAAAAACCCCAAACCAATATGTAAGATTGGGAGGGGAGTCTCTCCTGAGTCACACTCACGGGGCGGAGGTCACAGACGGAGCTGCTCTGGTAGGAAAGAATCAAGCACCGTACCAAAAAAATAACATGAAAACTGTGACTCAAACTGAAGAAAAGGGAGTTAGTCAGAGATAAGGACGGCTCTTCGTCCTTACCCAGTGCTCTTGTTAGCATGGCAGTCAAAGGTGTTCCTCCACCCTTGTTAACTTTGCATTGTTATCCTTGTATTTATTATTGCTCCTTTCTTCTGCCTGTCTCAGAGGCTGTGTGTTTCCCCTGACTCACAAGTCAATACCAGAACCAATTCTGGGCTGATGACCTCCATGGGGTTATCACTGGCCTAAAATGGGCAAGACTGAGCCCAAAGTGGTGCCACCACTGGGATGTGGGACTGTCAGGAGGGTAGGGTGAGGTCCTCTGTGTCCTCGGCTCCTCTCCAGGCTCACTGGCACTGCGAAAAAAGTTCTGTCCCAACTTCTTCTGCCATGCTCAGAGATGGAGTCTGCCCGGTCTCTGCAGCTTTTTAAACCATGCAGTCTACTGGGTGCCCAGCTAATGTGCATATTGATGTACCCTGAAGCTTCTGAGATGATGAAGGAGCGTATTGCTTATTTCCACAACAACAATCTAGGAAACATTTACAGCAAACCTGCTCTGCTACCTGTGGAATTTCTCCCCAGGTGATGGAACGAAGCAACATCTGATTTTTTTTTTTCCTTCCCAATGCAAGTTCAAAAATAACCCCTCAGTAAACCAAAATTGTTAACCAGGGCAGAGGTAGCTTTTCCACCAGCACAAAGATATGATATAGGTTTAATTTGTATTCATCTTCTCCACTGGGGCTGGAAGATGGAGAAGCTATTATGAAACCTCTTTTTTTTTTTTTTTTTTTTTTTTTTTGTGAATTTGCTTTATTCACTGTTTACTATGCTGGGCTGACATGATATGATTTGTGCATTGCGGGGTCACAACAAGCTACTTGCAGGACAATTTGCTGAATCAAGAGGGTGATTGTGTCTGGTGCCAGTCAGTCGCAATTAGGGCCAGGATCAGGGAGGCCCAGAGCTTGTGTATCGTCTTGGGCAAACCTCATAGAAATCAGCTCACCTGAAACTAATTGTCACAACAGAGACCTTATGCAAATGAGCCCTAGGGTTAGCGTGGGAAAAGAAAAACTGTCGCAAAGATAGGTGACCTGCTGAGCAGGGGGTCTGTTGCTGGGGAAATCTTTGTTCAATGAGTTAAAAAAATGTTCGCATTGTTCCAAATCCAAGAAAAACGTAGCAGATCCTCTCCCTAAGAAAGCGTGGCGAGCACACTCATCTGAAAGTCCAATAAAGTGGCAGCCAGCTTTCGAGCTGGTAATAAATTGGAAGTCTTTATTCTTTATAAGGGCTGCAGCAGGAAAATGATTTTCCTTTGCAAAGGGGCCTTTAAAAGTTTAGCCGCTTGCAGTTACCCAGCGCTTAAAACTTCCCTGTATGTCGAAGCTTTCGCCTGCTTAACCTGTTGGGTCCCAGCAGATTTCCCAACCTGATGTTTTAGCAGCTGGAAAAACCCTCCCTCTGGCTCTTGGAGCTGTTTTTTGGAAGGTCTGGCTCTCATACTGTAGCGAGTTGTTGGGTTTGGAGGGTAGGAGAAAACAGGGAGCAGTTCCATGGAGATTCTCCCATAGAAATCTCCAGGGATCTCCAAAGCTCTCCAACTTCGAATATCTCTTCTCTTGGTGCCTTCCCGAGCAGCACCCGCCAGCGAGACGGGGCAGGTTTGAGTGTTGGAAACATAATCATGAATTAAGCACATTTAATGACAGGATCATTGACGTCTGCATGCGAAAATGGCTGTTTCTGACATGCTTTCCCCTCTCCCTTTTCTCCTCTGCCTCCAGCCCAGGCAGAGAAAAGCATAATTTTCAGCGAGCACATTACACAACATTTGTCTAGTTCACTCCTTCCTCTTTAACAATTTTTATGGGGGTTGCTCAACACGTTCTAAAATAGGAATGGAGACGATATAATAAAGTGCTGAACCGATGATATACGCAGCAGTTTATGCTGTCAATGGCAAATTCAAAAGAAAGGGATGCAACACGCTTCCAAGTGAAGAACTGTAAGCCCGTGCCCTATAAGCACATGGTGACAGGCAGCCGGGGTATTTTTTGCACGTAAGGCTTTTCCAAAGAGGTTGACGGGGACAGAGGTGAGATTAATTGCACTAAAAGATACTGGACAGATTTCAGAGACACGAGCTGCTTTGCGCTATCATGGAAGGCAAAAGGACAGTTATTTTGTTTGGTTAATAATTAGAGCTGCGCTGTGGATGGTGTGGCTTTAAAGGGGTGAAATGCAGATGATATCAGATCAGCAAGTTCGGAAATTAACTTCCTACTCACCAAACATCATGAAATAAGGATGGCTTAAAAGTAATGCAGATTAATCACCAACTTTTTTTTTGATCTCTTTTGTCCCTTTACCACTGTCTGAAATAATTTCCACAAATAGGAGACGTTTCACAGTGGGTATGAAGTGCTCAGCTTTCACTCATCAAACTTTAATCGGAACTGCATTTTAGTTTTTGAATAAAGAACACTTAAAAAATTTAGATGCAAATTATTTTGCATTATTCATGCTCTAAGTGTCCTTGTAGATTTAAACACTTCTGAGGCCACCTTGATTCAAGTAATTACCTAGGCCCTCACTGCTCCATCATGAATAAGGTATTTTGTACAAGTAAAGTATGCACCCGATGAGCTTTTAAAGTGGCTTTACACTGAACTTGTGTATTGCTTCTCGTGCATGAGTGATTCGAACATGCGTCGCAATCTGTCTCAGGTGGGAAATCCTGGCAGAGCATCCATGAGTGACGGAAGGAAGCCTACCAGCCTCGGTGCACACTATTTCTTTGTCTTCGCAGAAGAATCTCAAAGTGATTCTCTCGCTCGAGTCTTGTGGCTCCTCTTAAAAGTCTGAGGAAGCAATAGCTGCTAGCGGGGGAAAGAAATGACAGTCATTTTTCACTTAACCCTTCATTTCCCATCCTGGCCCCCCTTTGCCTGCTGCCTGCGCTCAGTCACTTAAGGCATTCGCGTAAGATAATATAAGTCTTTCTACTTTTATGTAGCATTGTGCATCTGCCTCCCCATCTGTCCGCTCAGACTCCCTCCCATACCAGTGCTAGGTACCACCTGAGTGGGATTTCTCACACAATAGAGCCAGCCCGGTGCTCAGCATTGTGGCTGAGAGCTTCTCCAAACAGCACTGGCTATCAGAGGGCAAGTGAAACACGTTATCTACACGCAAAGTCAGCAAAATGAGCTTGCAAGAGTTAAATTTAATTGGCTGAATCTCATAGTTGGCGTTTGTTGAAAAATGCGCTACCGCCCCCCCCACCCCCTTCCCTTTTCTCCCCATCCTCTTCTACCACTCCCTTATCTC